>JAQGBJ010000266.1:0-50056 GCA_034698345.1 Sphaeridia pumilis
TTCGGCAAGTAATAACAATAATCAAAATAATTGTAGCCTGCGCATCTTCCTCTCAAAGGTTATACCATCGTCATTAACAGACTTGATCGCTTCTACCAACACTTTTCTTGCAGCGTTTTGATGATCGTGATTTCCTGACACTTGTTCCTATCTGCCGCTCTGTAGTTTTGAACAAAACTCTTTTTGCATTCACCAAATGTTGTAACGTAATGACTCAAAAATGCAGTCGTCAAGATTCTTCACCAACACAAAATATGCTTGCAGCGCAGCGCATATGAGCATTAATGACCATCAATGTTATTAGCGTGTAGCGCTAATTTATCGCTAGCTTTCAATAATCGAACAACAGCTTGTCATGTAACGACAATTCATTATGGCGTAGTCAGCTTATTGCTAATTGAAATCTATCATCGTGTCTCCTTGGGTAAATTAGCAACGTACAAAATTAACTTTTTTTCGACGATACGTTTCGAAGGCTGGAATTACAAAAACTCTTGCGCTGAAAGTTGAATCCCTAGAAGCACGTTTGTTCCTTGGATTCAAAAGTTGAATTATCTGTTGTGTATATATTGAAGATGGCTAAAGTGTTGAGATAATGGGAATAATATGACAGCGAATTTGTTATGCTGATTTCACCACAGTGTACATGTATGGAAGCTGGCTCATAGAAAAAGGCGTCAAGTCGGTACTTACAGTTTACAGATACTTGTCAATGGCTTGGCAACTCATTAACCTGTATAATTGAAGGTTGGAAGCGGCACACGAATGACGCATAACGAGTAAAAAAAGTCGAATTCAGCAGAACAATATTCAGAGGTCCGTCGATGAAAAACTCGACTGATCCGCCGCTTGCTTAACTAACGCTTTGTGATGACAGGTTGGCGGAAGGAAGGCAGGATGGCCAGTTATCATCAAGTAAACTTGTTTCTATGCACTTGCAATTAATGCCGCCAGTGTCGTGTTCGTAAAGCAATTAATCACGTTGTATGATGATCGCGAGAAAAACAAATGTGTCGAACACTTTTACAGCCTTTGAGTGTGAATTCTGCAGGCTTATCTATCTTCCCTTGGGGTCACGAAGATCTTTAGTTTTCAGAAACTCAATGTCTGCACTTTGCCCGCATTTCTTTTGGTCAAGGAAGAACTAAATTCCTGAGAGACGTTTTCAGTTGCAGGAAATCAAGTTGACTGAAGGCGAAAAACCAACGCTCGTTGAATTTGTTCAAGCCTCTCCTGTGTTTTGTAACAGCGTTATTTTTGGATGTTTTCTTTTCGACAATTCATACGAGATATACCGACAGGGGGTGAAAACAAACGGTTTCTGTCCAAACAGCGTTTTCGCACGCTATACAATTTGAAGCGGCGTTAAATGTATGTTATGCAATTAATGTCTATGTTTGGACGAGACAAGCGGAAACGTACTCAAATTTGCCAAGAGACTTGCGAGATATTTAACACTCGAGTGACCGGAAGTGCCGAGGTTATTAAACTAATTTGAGAATATAATTTTCAAGACATTTCGTTTAAATTTTGAACTATATTATATACGTTAGCTAGCAGCTACTGATGATTGAATTTCTCGAAACTGTTTTCTTGATTATTATTATATTGGTGTCGAGACCATACAGGATGAGCGGTACTGGGCGATCGATGGACCGCAAAAGAATCATGTAAGATGAGATTCCACGTTAATTATTGTGGGCAAATTCCCACAGAGTATTGAATCTTTGTTTAGGTTGAAGCCCGTAAAACATATCCTTATTACTTTAACGGTACGGCACGTCGGCAACAATAAGCTACTGACCATCCATGTTGGAGGCCCCACACGATTTCGACGGTATCGACTTGCGGTATTGGGTGCTTAATGAGTTCCGATGTGAATGTGTTTTGTCGGTATTTTTATTACTACACCTCATTCTGAAGCTACTCCTGAATCGTGCACCTCGTCTGGCATTAAATACCAGGCAATCAGGCACGTCTAATTAAAAACCCTTTGGTCATCTCATCATGCAAGTAAGTTGCCAATAAGCCGTGAGTCAAAAGCTTTAAATTTTTCAACGTGAAAAAATCAGACTTACCTTTGCTTCAAGTGTTTCCAGCTGGGACATTCTTACAGGTTCGACTGCTGATTGAGGGCGTTTGACTATGTCAGAACCAACGGCTGTCTGTAATAAACAAAAAGAAAAAATGATGATCATGTATACTTTGTAAAACTCCGACGATACCTCTGATATTTACAAGAATTTTTGCAGCATGATTTTTTTTGCAAATTCTGCAAAAACATGACAGGAAGCAGGTGAAATATTCAATCAAATATTGCACATCAGCCTGATTTATAACGATCGTGATGACACGTCAAGTGTAATGATGCTTATGAAGGTGAATTACTCCTTGGGCCAAATCACTTAACTGCAGGAGCTGACCGCCTCTTACTTAATCATTCGTTTAGTTGCAACAAGAAGAAGAAGAGGATGCATTTAAATTGCATGTTTGTGTAGCGGCCGTCAAGATTGTTTCGAAGATTATGTCAAAACAACGCCTTTTGAGCCCAGGTAAAAGTTGTCGACTTTGAATCTTTTTTATATTCTTGCTCGTTCGTGCGGCAAACCTGAAGAAGCCGTAAAATCTACAAATACCATAATTCAATTTTTTCACCCACTTAAATAATAAGCTATCAGCAAGAACGACTATTACCTCTTTGCGCTATTCATGGTTAATTGTGTATGACCACGTTTTAAGTCACTATGCGAAACTCGAACGGAACAAAGATTTGCGAAATTTCGCCCCACCGATGACACAATAGAAACTACACAGATCGCATTTCTCGTCCAGCCAACAACAATGAAACACTTTCAGTCAGTCAGATATGCACGGACAAACTTTGAAATTGGCAAGGCACTCTAAAAATCCCCAAACTGCAAAATGGGCAACTGTCGTCGTCAGCCACGACGAAGACCCATCTCACTTGGAAGGCAAAAATGGACTGTGGCAATTTTAATACGGTCTTTGCTTTGATGCCGCGGCACGGTTGAGTCTGACAGCGTTCTGCGCTTCTCTTTCACTCTCTTCTTCTTCTCGCTGCGCTTATTGTGTGAAAGTGCCGGACCGCAGCAGTGGCTCACGTTGAGCCGAACAAGACATCTGGCATATTAAGTGTGGTTTAGAATGACTGTGACTGACTCAATGGACAAAGTACGGAATACAAATAATAATACCCACTCAAGACCATTGGAACAGACACGACCGGCAATTCTTCCCTTGACCTGCAGCACTCACTCAGTCAGTCATCGATGTGTGCATGTGCCGTATGCGCTGTCTGATGAATATAATCAGGATAACAAGCATGTAGTTGTAATAAAATTTGCAAACGAGAATTGCAAACATTGCAAAAAGCCGTTGACGAGTCGGGAGATTGGATGGATGGATGGCGTCTTCGTCAAGTGTGCTCAAGAATAACTTAATTCGCAAATATAACCGAGAACATAATAAGAACAAGTGGCATCCCAGCATGACGTTATTATCGGAAGAATGTATAAATCCGTCCGGCGTCAAGATTCCGCTCAACAAAGTTTGTCTTTATACGATTAGTGTCATAAAGTTGTTGTATATAGCCAGAAGGAAGCAAAATGTATGTATCTCAGTGGGTATGAAATGCACAGTGCATTAACACCCTTTACAGATTGATCACCACCAGGAGGGTGCGGAATTACCAAGGAGGTTCCCGAGTGCAAAAGCACGGGAATCTTTTTTATTGTCAAAAGTGGTTATGGTCTGTGGTTAGGTGTCTGGGAGAGAGAAAGAAAAAAAAATTGATAGAAAGACTCTTATTAGAATATGTAATTTCAAGCTGAGTGAGGTATACACGGCAAATTTTTAAATTCATACCCCTGTAGGTAATCAAAATTAGTTGGGTATATAAAATGTGTCAGAGACGAAATTGGGCAAGATGAACGGAGAAACACTCCAGGATCTGCTACTTGCAGATTGCGCCAAATTGCATTCCGACAGTGGGATGGAACGACACACATGGGATTTTATTACCCGTCTGAGTATCAGTGACAGGTTCATTTTACATGAAGCTCGGTTAGCAAAATAACTTGAGTTTATAATACGTGATTTTTGCCGCAGCGGCAACGGCAGAATCTTCTCTTTCTTTGAAACCAAAGAAACTTGAACCATTAATGTTGAATCCAACAGGGAGTTTGTTATTAAAAATTATCGCGAAGCAAGGTAAATAAGTTGAGGTAGAGTTGAAGAAAAAGATGACATGATCACGTCTGAGTGGTAAACTTGGTTGAACTTTTGGCAAGTTCTATTTGCGGTTTCCCTGATATTTGACTCCCACCCACCCGGTAGCCATGTTTTAGTAGCTGACGGGAACCAAGACCAGTTGATCATATTGATGAACAAAATTATATTTGCTGAATTTAAATTACTTGCATACAAGTGAGAAGCTAACAGCCACTCCTCCGAAACGGTTGCAGAATCAGAAATTATATGGGAATTTTAACGGCAGATTGCATCGCAGATTTAATTGATTAACATTGAATTCCCAGTTCCTGGCAAATGGCTACTGCTGATTTCTGCTCAAAATATTCATGAGGCACACCAGACCTGACTTTCATAAAAACCATGTCAGGGACTTGAGTCCAAGATGATTGCCGATTCAGCAACACAGAAACCTAAAAGACATTCAACGAAAAGATTCAACTTGTGGACAGCTGCTGGCGAATAAATTTCCAACAGCACCTTTTGAACCCCAGGATTCATTAATTTGTCATTCATTGCTGATTTGCTGAATGACCATTCTTCATTGGCGACCGCAGCGAAGCTCTCTGCATGCGCTTCACGCTCACGATGACCAAGTGCCATGTTGTTGAGAAACAAAAGGTCCGTGCATAATTACTTAATCCGATCTTCTTCAACATGAGTAGTCCTTTTGGTTGACTGAGGGGCCAACAACGAACAATTCTGCAAGATTCCTTGTCCTTGTTTCTTTCACCAACTGACCGGATATGGCCAACAAATTAATCATTCCAAGACGTAACTGATACTGTCTTTGATAGCCTCCATTGAGTGAGTGAGTGCACTTTTTGCGCAGGTGACATTATCCACCATACTGAAAAACCCATGGCCGTTCACACCTTACAAACAAACGTTGCAATTTGCGGGCTCATCCCCGTCGCGACAACAAGTTTGAAATGGGCGCGATTAAACTCACGGGACAATTAATCTTCCTCTGATTCTTTCACCCCGCCCATGAAATTAATGACAATTGTGCGAGCACAGGGTCTTGTGAAGTACATTGATTTTTAGGCTCCAAACAGGTCCTGTGTTCTTGTCAGATTAATGTAAATATTCTGTATGCCGAATTTTCATCTCCACTCGGTCAACATTATAAATCCCAACTATCCGACTAACAATCTGACACAAATACCTTCAATTATTCATATTGGTCCGTTCAAAACAAACGGTTATTGATGACTGTGTGTGTGTTCACTTACATATAATAATTGCTTGCTTCGGATGGTAAATCAATGTTTTGACAAATATTGATGGATTGGCATGTGCTAAAATGATACGTTCGAGTATGGATGGTTATAACGGGCATTTTCGGCAATAAATTTACCACGTTTCAATCCTGAAGCCGGACCAAGTTTAAGAATAATTGCCTAATTTAAAATGACACGGTTTATACTATACGATCGTGGTTTAGTGTTTGGTTTCCAACTAGACAAATTACAATTTTGGTTGCTCGGCAATTTGAGCTCTGTATTGTTTCTTTGATGGACAAAATATCCAATAGAAGAACCATAGTTGACCAAACATGTGTTATTTTGCCACTACTAAAATGAGCATCCATTACTCAGTCAGCCGCAGTTTCCAATTTCCGAACGATAATTGTACTGACAATTCTGCATGACTTGCAACTACAGGATTTCGACACATTTTTCATAACTCAAAATATTATAGCTTGTTGCAAAGCCCGGATTTCAAAGTGGATCTTGCTGCCGAGTATATTCAACTAAATCGCCAACGGCCTTAACGGTATTCACCAGCCAACAGGTAGCAACAGAATCCAGTAGTAAAAATGAAACTGTCCCCACCGTTTAGATTTACGACTGCAGGATTAGTTCTCTTGTCACGCCGTTTGAATATAGTTGGTTATTTTTTTGCCATTTTAGGAAAAGCCGTGTCCACAATCCACAATCAATTCAAGACCCCCATCCATGAAAAAGTGTCATAAAATTTTTACGCTGTATATACAAAATGACCGTTTCTCCTTCTCCCTCGTGAAATTGCTAGGATTCCTGAACAGGTTTTTGAGGATTAAAAATGAAAGAATGTGATGTACTTGGTCGGTCGGTTGGTCGGTATAATGATGGGACATTTGCCAATTAATTAGATGTGGGTCCACGGCTTGCCTTCGGTCTTTTGCCTCCAAATCAGCGGGTAACCATGAGAACTTTACGACGGTATAAAAGCCCTCATAAAAGACATTGACAACAAAATGTACTTGTCTTTTACCGAGTTTTGACGTCGGCCGTATCGAGGTTTAATGTGCCTTGAGGAATCGGATACGAAAGAATTTATAAGTGGAATAAATTCCAGCTGGAAGAATCGCTATCAAATGGATTCTCACGATCACACAACAAAAAGACGTTGTTGCTGTGAAAAAGTGTTGTGGGTTGTTGTTATGTAGTTGCACTGCGGTGTGGGATTCCAGTTCCGTTGCGCTACTAGTCCACATCTGCCACCGGCTGCTATGTAGTTACGGGTCATTAATAAATTCTTGTTGTCGAGAAGACGGATCTGTCGAGAATGGACTTGTGTGAGAGGTCCATTGACCACAGAATGGCTTGAATTACTTTTTAAAAGATTCTCCAGAATTCCGCTGGAATCTGGAATGAATCACTGGGGTTGTAAACCAACGAGATTTCATCCCCTATCAAATACACAAACTTACTCAATCAGCTCAGCTCTTTTTCATCTTTGCAGTTGCTTTGCTTTTGCTGCCTTGAGTTGTAATTGGATTTCCAAGAATGACTTCTTGTTCCGCTTGCCCTCTGACTGAGATGGTTCAAGTTTAAATGTACCCGAAGCAACTTGACCTGAAGCGAGCTGGCTGCAGTTTTGTATCAGAACGTGTCATTCGTGCAGGTCATTATGATAATTCTGATACAGGATTATCTGGATAATTGTTGTGATGAGGAAGATGCCGTTGTCGATGTAGTTTTTCTTTTCGTCGGACGTACATGCCCGACGTATGCCCTGGAGGGATGTTATTATTATTATGCGTTGAAAAAGTGGTGCCTTGAGGACTGTTTATACGAGAAACAAGACTCCCAGTGGTAAATCTCAATGTAGTTCCACGACGCTATCTCGTTACTTACTGTATGATTGCTATTAGGGTTGTGTACATGATTATGACATCGGTTTCCTTTGGAGCCTTTGAGCCACTTGTATCGTCTCTTGCTGCTTGTTTTGAGTTGGGTTTTTTATGTCGGCGGCGGCATTAGCCATGCTTCAACATTTCTTTTCCAGAAGACTCTCACAGCATTTAAAGTACTTTTACAGCTCATATCCGCCCCAAGAGTCCACCTTTAAACAAAAGGCGTTTGGAGAAGACGAAGAAGAAGCTAAAGACTGAGTGACTACAAATGCGGCGCATTGTTGTGGCCAAGACGGAATGGGAACATAGTTGAGAGAAGAGCGTAAATATATAATGTTAATAAGAGGTTTCAAGTATATTTTTAAAGCATATTTGACGGGGGTTGAACCGTTCTATAAACAGGTCGGGAAATGTGGTTACGTAGCCGGGGAAGAAAGAGTACACTTTTTCTTCTTGACCGTTTCTAAATAGCCGTAGGTAAAGTTGAGCATCTGGCGGTTGGATTGCATAATAATAATAACGGATACGGACGAGATTTGTTTTGTGTTTGGATATATATATGGATGATGTTTGTGACGGAAACAAGTGCGAGGCAGGTAAGAATTTATTTGAGAAACAACAGATGATATGATCAAGTTCCTTCATCATCACCTGACCGTACGAGAGTGTGAATTTGTATAATGCCGAGTCGTGACGGAGAAAAGGTATTGAAAAGATCATCAAAGGATGTAGAATATGTGTAAGACTTGAATGCACCTGCTAGTTGCTCTGGAACCCATCACACTTGACCATCAACGCAAGCACCAACAAGCTTATACACGTAATAAATCTCAGGTATAAAATTTCTGTTTGAAAATTACATAATCATTTCTCATCGACTCTTCACGGATATACATCACACGAACGTTTGATTTGAACGTTACCTTCTCCCGATGCTAACAACTTAATAATTTCAAACCTTTGATGAGACTGCCATCCCCCGGTGAAACGCGAAGAGCACAAGCTATAGGGATTTTAAAATCCGTCCTAGATATCACAAGATTGTGTCGGATTTTCCTCCGATGCTGTTAACTGATACAGCATACAATACACAAGCGCACTAGAACTTTGATTTTGTTTACTCAAGCTCAGCCAGTGTTCAAGTGGAATTATGTGGTACCGATATACGCGGGGTTTATTTTTTACTAGGAGCTTGTATTTAAACCTCCGTTGAGGTGAGCAAAGCACGTAAAAATATCAAAAGCGAAAAGGAGTAAAAAGACGGAGGCTTGTGTGGGAACAAGGCGAGATATTACAAGGTTCTTTCTGGACTTTCTTCCTGTCGGCTGACCCGCCCCCTGTGCATGTTTTGGTGGCAAGTCAAGGGATTTTGGAGCTTAACATGATTGAGACAAGCTTTAACTTACTCAAGCAAGGGAACCTAAAAACCGTAACAACAACAACAACAACTGGTTAAAAAATGTAGTGTTGAATTTGTGTTTAACCACGGATTGTACCGTGTAGATTCATCATAATCACATGGCGGAGAAGAGAATCTCGTGGAACAGTATTTTTCTTATATATTATAATGTTTATGCTTGGTTATATGTTTATACGAACGTGTGATGGTTGACTGGATCGACTTTTCCAGCTCGACCGCATGATTGTTTCAATTACTAATTTCACACCTTCTACGCACCTTTGCCTCGGTTTGAAGCCGGTGGAAAGAAGAAATTCCCATAATCATAACTTTGAATCGCCGGAACAGGAGTGCAGCTGTGCGGCTATCTGTTGATGGAAAATGCGAATTTCGTGTCGGGGAAGCGTATACGGGCAGAGAGAAAAACATTTCCGCTCTCCGCCCTTTGGACAAACATTAGCCTCCTGATGACAATTAGGCAGAAGGTGTATGTGTACAACAAAGTTTATTGCAATTTTTACGCCGCAGATCCGAGGGGTAGGTAAAAGCGAGGCGGGTAATAAACATAATTTTTACTTATGCAGAGAACAGCAATGCGGCGGTTTGTCCAGTTGGAAAGTTTTTAGCTTGCTTCTCCCGCAAGTGATGATAATGATGTCTCTGGGGTATATGCTTAACGGCCGCGGATGTCAATCCAGGTGGTAAGTGGAAAGACAGAGCGAAAGAACTTTACTGCATAGAAACACTTTTGGGAAGAAGAACCGGTCAAGAGGATATTTTACCCTCGGAACAAGAAACATGAATAGCGAATAAAAATTCTGGAGACGGCGATCAAACTTTTTCTGCGCGGAGATACGGCAACGGTTATCGTAATGATAATTTGTTGTCGTGATGAAGTAAAGTAGCCGTAGCGATGCGAAAGGCTCAGGCGCTTGGCTGAACAACATAAGATAAAGTTATTCCAGAGTCCAGGTTGGCCATAAGCGAAAAAGAATTTTTATACACGTTACAAAATTCCACCGGCTCATAAAGACGTACAGACACATATATTCTTGGGGCGGTGGGGATGGATATAAAATTATATTCATTCGGGAGCTACACCAACTCGTAATGACGAGGATAAGAGTGTAGATATTCCCTTGAAAGGACATAAAGTATTATTGTAAAATAGGGGAGGCAATCATGGTTTGCATCATCATCCACTCGGTAATTTAAAGGGGACAATAACAAATGAATGGCTCTCACGTGAAAAATGTGGACCGGTGATGGCATGCCAGGCTGTGCACCTGGTTTCCTTATACCTGCTGCTACCACCAAATGTTTGCCGCTTTAACAACATTCCGCTTTTGATTCTCCCCGTCTATTCAAACATACAGGATCCGAGTCGGGATTTTTGTCCAACAAGATTTCTATTCTTTTGGTCTTGAAACGGCCATATAAAAATAATCTGTTCGTCTATTAAGCTTCTTTCTCAACATTTGTAATAAATCTGTCCAGGCTTTTCCGTTTTTAAATTTAGACGCAGCTTGTGTAAACCATACCAAAAGTTTGAATTTTTCTTGTATAAATCGAGAGGGTGGCTGCAATATAAAAAGCTGGCAATGTTGTAAATGCATAAACGTCGATCGTGATTAGAACCAAGTAAATTAACGCTACTTTCAATGAGAACGCGATACTTTCGCTAATGACCATGCAAGCTTTATCGTGAGGAGCGGATTTTTGAGAGCAATTAAGAACAAGTTGCAGCACATGGATGGCAATTTTGGTGAGGTACAGTCTGAAATGGAGTAGGCAGATGAGCCAACACATTAGCGAAAAGAGAGTGCTAATCAATGGATGTTAATAAAGTGCATCATAATTTTTCATCATCGTCGTTGGAGTCGTAGCAATCATCAACTCTTTCCAAAATGTAGGTTTTGCAAGAGACTTGATTGAAAACAAAGATGCTCCTTTTTCATCCACACGCACTTGTTAAAAAAAGGAATGTTTGCGAAAACATTTCAAAGTTGATGAATGGAGGGTGGTTTCTGAAATATTTTGTAATGCAGTAGAGATACACTAATTCGTATTCAAAAAGTGAAGAACTAGTAGTCGCGAGCCCTTTTCAGCCTTGGCGGCATAAACACAATGGATATTATGATAATCAATGATATTGAAAAGAAATAAAAGAATTATGTAGCAGCAAAACCAGAATTGGCCATCTCGACAAAGGCAACATGGCATGTATTTTTATAATTTTGGTAAATGTTAAATGAACTAAAAGACTGGCCGGGTCCTGTTTTTTGACACGGCTGCCCATCCTCCAGTTCTTATCTTGTTGCGACAGCAAAACCGGAGAAACCGGAAATATTAGCATGTGATGTAATAGCTGACCAGGTTGGCCAAAGAGAGCTAATGCCAAACTCTTGTCTTGTATAGGGTGGGACGATTAGTTTTCACGGTGGTTAGTTTGATTTGAAAGCATTATTGTGTGCATTGACTAATGAATAAATCCGGTTCGCTTGTCGTAAATCATTTTCCGTCGCCATTTAACTTTATCCGTTACTGTACAACAGGCCGGAGAAAATTTGCAATTAAATGGACGTGTGAAGATTCGACCGTACATGATGCTGGTGCAAGGGAATGAGCACGACATATGCACTTGATAAGAAGATTTCAATCTTATTGCATTCTCGTGCTCAACTTTTCCTAATGAACTTTTGAGAGTTAGTTGATCTTGTGTGTGTATGCAGGGAGGCATGAAAATACCTTGAATATTTCAAACCTCGTATAAATTGTGTAATCTGATCCAAGGTTTTATACCCAGAAGCAGTTAATCTATTCAAAGGAAATTTGTTATAATGCAGGAAAGGATGCAATCTATCTCATAGATCGCAGCAAAATACAAGTATTTTGTCGGTTCAAATTAGGAGATAACATGTTCTACTAATTGCAACTTGCCATTAAGGATTGATTGAAGCTATGAGAGACAGCATTAGCTGCATTTTCTCAGAAGCTGAAACGATGAGCCACACAATGGCATTGCTAAAATTAAGGATGCAAAAGTGACACTAGTGGAATATTAAACGCCAATTAAATTGATTTTATCAGGTGACCCTTCACCCCAACTCTATTGGGACGACATTGTGCGTTAATGGAAAGTTTCGGTTTGCATGTTGAATGAGTTTGCTTTTATGGGAACAAAACAAAGATTACCTTCCATTGACCTAATAGAGAAACATTGCGACAGAAATACTATCTTTAAGCGCAAAAGTTGTGAATGGATGACAAGTGTACAGTGAAGTACATAATGTTTATAAACAAAAGGTGTAATGGCTTCTGGAGTTATCTCAAGTCAGGTTAATAGGAAATAAAGTACAGGTGTATAGGTACTTACCAAAGAAGTTGATCGTTGACTGATGTTTTCGTTATCGTCGTCATCCAAATTATCTCCAGAAAAATCGGCGAAGGAATACAGGCTTTTCTTGGTAGCTCTGTCAAAATAAGATAAAGTTGGGTTAGTGGTTAGCACGATCTTGAACGAAGAAGGAAGCAATGTGTGTTTGTTTCGAGGTATGTTATAATCAATTTGCGAATTTTTACTCAACTGACATATTAGCACGCTATATTGATTTATAGAAAGTTTGCAAACTTTCGATTGCAACGTTGCATGATGATGATGATGGCAAAAACAAAATAATTTTGAATTAGCATGACAGATTCATTGCTGCTGAAAAGTTGACCCAAGGCAGGTCTGGAAATGCAAGGTGAGCGTGCAAGTGAATTATCCAATTGTCAAGTTTCTAACAGTGATAAACAAACAAACAATTGCAATTGCAGTCGATGGAATTCGAATTCGCTAATTGAAATCTTGAGAACCAGACGTCACACGCGAAAAATACTTTCATAGTTCTCACAAGCGAGTCGTCAGGAATAGTAACGGCCTCGGCGACCACAGACATGACACATTTATAAAATACGGCAAAGAAACAAACAATTTCAATTTGACTGGTCACTTAGTTGACTGACTTTGCAGATTGATTCCACCACACATACATGACAGTTCCGTAAATTGCTTTGATGTTGATTGGATTTGCAGGGGAGAGCCGTACGGATGACCTACAAAATGGCTTGGGATTTTGTTCAGAATCCAAACGATTCAAGTTTCGCGTTTTTGTAACAGGCTTCAAGTCATTCTGGGCCCCGCAGTCGGTCCGCCGATTATCTGTCGCAGTCAGCTTTCAGATTATGCAGAAGAAGGTTAAGGCAAGTCTGCTTCTCACGCTGGCTGATTCTCACAATTTGCCAAATTAGAATTGACGACAAAGACTATTTAACGTAATCTCATTTAATGGACGTTACGGTAATCGGCGGACGAGTTTGAAGGAGCTTCGGCCTCACTAGGGGCATACTGTGGCTAAGGGATCCACTTCAGAAGTAGTAGACGAGATCATTTTGTCCGTATAAGCTTTAATAGCGATTGTCCCACGGAGATGTCCCCATGGGAGGTGGACAAGTTTTGTTTAATGTTGGGCAAACTGCGCCGCTGCCTATTAAGTCAAAAAAGGACCAAGATCTGTCACAATTATCTCTTCGTCACATCAAAGGTCAGTCGACCAAAACACAATCACTGGATGGATCTTATCAAAATCTTGAACTAATATTGCGCCCACTCATCCCAAACTGACCCATCAACAAGAAGCCCATGTACATCGACGAGGCCTCACTTCAACAGCTTAAAAGACGAGAAATTTTTGACTTCATGTTAAATGCAGCTCATAGTCTTCTTAGCCCCAGAGTTGTACGCCAAATGAGAATTTTTTTATGAATTCGGCGTCATAATTCTTGTCGACGCTGGAATGCCACCAGAATCTGGCGGGCCCAACCGCCCTTTTACTGATGACAGGAACGCCAGCAAACCGTGGATAATTGCCAGGAATTTACACGTCATATTGTTTCATTGTATAATGAGTCTCATTTGACACGTGTTATTGCCATTGTCCCCACTCAAAGTAATTCCATTTCCTTGTATTGCGTATACAGCGTTTGGACCTGAAAGTCGTTGAAAAAAGCCAGCCGAATATTTTGTCTACCGCAAGATATGAAAAAATTGCAATTGTTGCCCAGGCAAGTTGGTATTGTTGCCTTGTTTTCCTACGATCCACGAGCCCTATTGAACTACTTTGTCTTGTGTTTCAATTCGCAGCAACAATTAAAAGTTTCCACTGAAGCTCCTACTTCCTACATATGGTGAGTGGTGATCCAAAGACACATGTGATGCTTTTCAAGTTTGTCGAGTCATGTCGAATTTCTTATCCGCTAAACAACTTAAATGAGGATAATTGTAAACTCACCTGACTCCTTTATAGCGTCTTAAATTTGAGTCGCTCCGATGACTTGGAGAATCCATTGATCGAGTGTGACAATAAACATATTACCGAAAAAGTAACTTGGTTGTAATAAGGGGCTTCACAAATGGCGGTGGTATAATTAACGTTCTTCTTTAAAACTTCCTCGATCCCACTGACACACCAAAAAATCACTGTTAAAAGCACTGTGATGGTTTCTGAAGAAAAGTTCGATCCAAGATGTCAGCCCAGTGTCAGTCAAACACTGCACGACCTGAACCCGGACCAGGATTAAGGGACCAGTTTGGACACCTACGATACAAATCAAACGGATTAGTCAATTTCATACTAAATTTTCAGAAACAAGATTGGCACGAGTGGCACATCATCATCGTAAACATGTTATTCAAACGTGCCGTTTGGCCGTCATGGTTGCAATTAATTCTTGGGATAATCTTTTTTGATGCATTAGTTGCGCTTGCCAGCTTGAGCGAGCTTGCCTTAAGATAAGCTGCTAAATAACACATTTAATGTTGTTGCATATGTCCGTGCTCCATGAATATTAAAATGCTATTGCCTTATTCAGAACTGCATTAGTGCAAGCAAACATTAATGTCTTGCTCCATGAATACAAGTCTTTCAGCGACCACACATGCAGATAGCCCTAATTGTTCCATATTTATTAAAAGGTGTTCATCTGCCTAGCCAACAGTAAATGGTCAAATCAAGACCTTCAAGAAACCCATATGTTCATAAAAGACTCTTTTGTGTGTTATTAGAGTCAATCAAATCAACCTTCAAGATTGGCTCAATTGAATCAAAAGTCCTTTTAGTTACTATCGTTTGTGATAAATGCAAAAGACATTACTAGTTTTTGGCCAGACAAGGCTGTTCGGGTTTGGTAAAATCTCAAGCTTTTTGACGGCAAATTTTGTTAGATGATTGAATGGCACAGCTGAAAGAATGGAAGAAGTGGTAAATTTTCTTTTGAGCATTTACAAAACGTATATAGTTGGAAGTAAACACAAATTGAAAAATGTTCCAAGATATTTCTGTCTGGTTGGTCATGAAGTACAAACAGAATAGGAAATGATGACAAATTTGTTTCCCAATTTTGTTTTAAATAGAGCCGATATACGAGGCCATTAATTTTGTTCCAAAAGCATTTTTGTCGCAGCTGAGATTGAAAACTCCAGCGATTTTCGACATACTCGAAGTTTAAGCGGCAATTCCTGGGGGAAAGGGCAAAATATTTACACTCAGTTGTTTTTACGACTTTTGAACGCATGTCAAATGCTCTCAAGAAGAGAATTCTTCAGGTTGCGTCTTAACCCGGTTTGTCATTACAAGAAAAAGAAGATTGAAAAACCAGCGCGTTTCTGTTTTCTCTACATTACCAACTTAATTCACTCTGACGTTTATTTCCCCTAAGACCCTAATTGCAGATAAAAGTTGCGAGGCTCATAAAGTACCAATTGTCATTCCCATTCAAAGGCGGCAATGAGGCGCAACCAGAACAAAACTGATGATAATACATCCCAGTTTATTTACAGCCAAGCGTTTTGAGTGAAAGCAAAAGCGCTTTGTCGGGAAAATTGGTGTAAAAATGATCGCTTCTCATCAGCGGTTCCATGGTGTAATGGTTAGCACTCTGGACTTTGAATCCAGCGATCCGAGTTCGACTCTCGGTGGGACCTTGAAATAATTTTTTGCATCCGCTTCCGGCCTCTTGGAATTGACGAGATAACACGCGGAATAGTTGAGTGATAGAAGAAAAAAAACGTTCATCCCTGTTGCAGCTAAACTTCAATTCAATCAATAGGCAATTGATTGGTCTATTAATCGTTGTAATCCATAACTGATAAGATATACATTTCTGACGGATTCGGATATCGCCATTTTTGAATGCCGTTCAAGTTCATCGGTTGCACGTGTCGGATATATTTCACTATTCTTTTGGAAGGACTTCAACCAGGAGCAGCCATTAATATGCGCTATTCCACAGAAACTTTTACCCTTCTCATCGTTCTCTTCGGAGGTTCGATGGGCTACCCGTCGACCGGTAGAGACTCCGTTACTTGGTACACCGACTGCGAAGGTGCGATCTTCGACTATCATTGATTGGCAATCATAGATTTCTTTAAACACATTATCCGTTTCTAGGTTTCCAGAACGAAGGCACTATAATCAACGTTACTCTGAGCAATTGTGACCAGCTTGAAGAATGCATCCTCCAAAAGGAACAAACCCAGAAGATCCAGGTGTACTTCCAAGCAGGTACTTGTTCAAGCTTATACTTTGAAGTATGAAAGGGCTAAATCTTCATTGAATTTCAGGCCAGCACCATTCTGAACTTCTGTACAACCTCTACATTTACTCCGGCTCCGACTACCACTATCTGCAAGGCGGCGCCAATTTGCGCAATGTCCTCCAAGGTGGCGTCTACGCCTTCGAAGTTGATTTCCAAGTTCCCGCCAAAGTGGCTGATGGACAGGTGGGTGAGCGGGAGGAACCTTAAAAGTTTACCGAAGTCTTCAAGCCTTACATTATAAATTTTTGTTATTTCAGAACATGATTGAAATCTATCAATTTCGAGCCGGCCAGCCCAGCAACAGTTACGAATTTTGCACTCGCTTCGCCATCCAAGGCCTTGCAGATTCAACGCCAACGCCCCCCGCGGAATCCACATCAACTACCACAACTTCGACTTCCACAACCACAACGACCACAACCGAATCCACTACTTCAGCTCCAGGACCCTTCCAATGCCTTTCCCAAGGCACCTTCCCTGACCCTTACAGTTGCTCCGCCTACCACATTTGCACCTTGCTTCAAGATGGCTCCTATTGGCAGCAGACTTTGGGCTGCTCTTCCGGGACTGTATTCTGTCCTCTAATGTCCAATTGCTTCCATCCCGATTCTTGTCCTTGCAACCTGTAAAGGTTTCCATGGTGACCAAAAATTCACTTTTACGTTTCAAAATTCAATGTTGTAACTTAATCAACTGCAGTTAGCAAAAACTATTAAAGCATATCTTTGAAATCACCAAAAAAATGTTCGAAGAAGACCAGTCAGAACAACTAGAGCTAGCAGAGCCCAACTGGGAAAAACTTGAAACGTACGAAGACTATTTGGATTTCTTTGTGACTTCCAAAGACTTGTTCTACCTGAAAAGCGATGACATTGCCAGAACCATCATAACACTGGGATACAGGTGTGAGACTCGTAGAAATTGTACTTTTTAAGCGCAATTTTTAGAAGAAATGTTTCAGAGTTCCAGAACTTGTCACGCGGGAACGCTTTGAAGAAATCCGTGCCGAAATAATCACTACCCGAGAACAGCGAAAAAAAGACGAGACATACTTGGCTGACGAATTAACCGCAGACCTTTTCGCTTCTTGCCCTCTGATGACAGCGTTGGCTGGACGAGAAAAGGCTAACAAAAATGGCTACGAGTCAACCATAGTCTTCATCAGAGACGTCAACAAAAAAGGCCAGGAAATTTCAGGCTACATTGACTTCAAAGCCCGACTGGACAAGGAACAGCGCACGTGGCTCGACTACTACACTGGAAAGCGGAAGCTTGTGCCAACGCCATCTGACCTGTGTTTCTACAACTGGTCCACCTTCTACTGCTCATGCAATTCTTCTGAAAATTATTCGATTGTGACTGATGTCGAACTGGGACTTCGGTTCATGAACAAGACTGACCGGAAGATCATCACTGTCAACCCGTTTGGCTCTCCCGGGGACAACACGACCAGAACAAACATTAATTCCAAAAACTATCTTCAATGTTCTGTTTACGACCATTCCATGAGGGCTAAAGCTTGAATTTCTTGCATTTTAATGATGAAGTAGTTTGAAATACAGTAAAAAAGTATCAAAAATAACGAAGATTGTCTTCTATCATCCCTTGAACTGCTGGAACGTCTTGATGAACTCAAATTCGCCTTGGGCAATGCTGCTGCACAATGGCGAAATGCCTCCACCAGCACATCTCCCATTGTCTCGACCAGCTGACCAAAAGGAAATGAAGGCGATTTTGTTAGCATTAGCCCAGCTGACCAATTTACGGGCATGCGCAGGAGTGAAGATTTTGCCGTTGAAGTTGCGACCAATCATGGGCGTGATTCCCAACATGGACTTGAGTTCCTGGGTCGACTTTTCAGGCCAGATGGACTTCATTTGACCGAGAACAGAGTTTCCTGTGGCGATGACAGAGTCTCCCCAGTCCTTGCTTGAAGGGTATTCCATAGTCATGGCGTTTACAGCATGGACCTTGACTCCATTGGTCTTGGCGTTCTTGAGGATATCGACGCCCAGGGCGTCAGTTAGTCCGTAGTCGTCTCCCTGGACCATCATCGTGTAAGTCACTGTGACGTCATGGTTTTGTCTTTGGGCCATTGCTAGAGCTTTGTTGACCATATCGGTGTTGATTCCAGCTTCGATGTCAACGTCCAAGTGCCGGGACTTGACTACGCGCAGGACTTTGGTGTAGGCTTGAGCAAGGGCGGCTGCGCTTTGACACGAGTGTTCCAAATATGGACCTACAGCGCCACCAGTGGCTATGATGACTTCTCCGCCTAGTGCTTGAATGCTCCGGATGTTGTCCATGATTTCGGGGTCGTCCAAGTCCTTGGAGCCTCCCCATTTCGGGTCGCAGCCGCTGTGACCTCCGAGGGCGAAGGCGAGAACAAAGTTCTTTTGCCCAGTCTTTTCGTAGATTTCCTTCATTGATGGCGCTTCTTTCATCATTACGTCGTAGTAGGGGGCGAATGCAAGTTCTGTAATCAGAGTCAGCAAATGATAAAATCCTTGATTTCTAGGTGGGTACGCTATTGATTGGACTTACTTTCAGCGCCGACTTCGTTGCCACTAACAGATCCACTTGGGACTTCGGCAGTAGTTGCTTCAACTTGAACAGGGGCTGCGCCTCCACCACCGCCACCGCTTGGAGGCCGTTGAATTGGATGAGTTGGACTATTGCCACCGGTACCAGGAGCGCATTCGACGTTTCTTGGCTGTGTTAACCGCATGGCAGCTCCAAGCCCCAAGCATAGCGCCAAAATTGCAAAGCTTAATTTTGCCATCTTGCTTCAGATGAACAAGTTGTTTTGGACTGGAGAAGTTACTGGTCCGATGCTGAAACTGGAATGATTGTGGCCATTTTTATACCTCCAGACATTGTAGCTCAGGTTTCTTTTCCGAAGGAACCTTTTTTCTCCATTCAATGAAATCGAAAGTCGAGCCTATTGTAGATTATTTCTAAAGGTAGCGGAAAAGTTATCCAGTTAATGGCTATTATATTATGATTTTTTGCTAACTTTCATACAGGTATTTCCTCTATTATGCATCCAAAAAGTCTGATCTGATTCAGCCTTCGAATGAGCCATTATCATTGAGGCTTGAACATCTGTTGAAGCACCTGGATGCATACATAATGCGAAATCGCAAAATAGCTAATGTTGCTAAAAAGGCACTTCCTCTTAATGTGCGGTTAACACGGTAGGAACTTTTCTTGATCATCACTATAGATCTGTGGCTCTACCGTTTTAAATTGCAAAGGACATCTTGTTCCTGAGAAATACATCATGAGAGTTGAGACAATGGTTATCGTTATGGCTATCTACTATATTTATTCAAAAGTTGATTTCGTTCATAAGTTACCTCGTAAAGCAAATACATTACTTCTAACAGTTTAGTCAAGAAACGAGATTGTTCAATCTCTGATAATAAAACTTTCACATCTATATCTTCCTTCCTCATCGTACAAATACCGTTTTTGGTTATCTATCACCACATGGGAAACTCGTCAGTCTTTTCACAACCTCACAAATTATCTAACAACAACCTTCTGATTCAACATCTTAAACAAAGCACTGACTCCACTGACAGCTACCACAAACGAATATCATTAACCAACCACTGTACGAAAATACTTTGATCATCAAATATCAAATAGAAATCTGTGACTAGGTTTCTTTCTTTGGCTATCGAACTCTGACTTTCTTGACCATTTGTAATACTCTGTTTCCAGAAAGCGGGCAGTTGGGGTACAAGTTGTGACATCCAGTTCCCTCCATCCCCGACATGAGCTGACCCATATGAGCTGCAAAGTGGTACTTGCTGATAACTTCACCCATGGTCCCAATGCTTGTGTCCCTGTAAACAAAATCCGCAATGTAAACACTTGATCCATACAACAGTATCACAATTATTCCATTCTGTCCCTTTTCTTACTTGATCAACGACAACAATGATCTCTCGGCTTCACTAACGCTATTCCTTTCGGTCACCGAGGCATGTAGCTCACATACTAATTTTGGCAGACACCATTCTTGCATCACATTCGTCAAATGAGTTTTGAGTATTTGCATCTGTTGAGATTCGGTATCTGGAATCAATACAAAATCTACGATTAATTCCTGAATAAATGACACTGAAGCGAATCAGCATTACATTTTCTTCCATACCGTCAAAATTCAACTTTTTCATAGCTTCCCAATCACCATTAGCGACAGACATCCCAGCATTCCTCAACTTCATCCTTAAAGCTTCCAGTTGTGGATCTTCCAGCGGGTTCCCAGCGTTACCGTCATTGGCTTCAGAATCTTCCTTCTTTTGAAGACTGGTCCTTCCTCGCCAATGGAACCAATCGACCATCGAGTTCCTAACGGCGCTAGCACTCGACAGTCCCATGATAATATCCTTCAGATCTTGAGCGAGTGTGAAAACCAAAGCGGCAATGATAGCCGCTCTGATTATGTCCCTCATCGTTATTGGCCTCTGAAAAACAACACATTTATAATTAAATTAAGCTTATCCAAATCCTTCCAAATTCCTAGATACAATTACGATTTACAACTTTCAAAAACTCCCACTCATAATTCAAGTCTGTTGTTTCCCGAAAATTATACTTTACCTGATGCATTTCTACTTCCTTTTCATTTCAAATTACAATCAAACCACAAAAATTCACAAATTCGTCAAACTTTCCAAAAAACATGTTTAATTTGTCCTCGCTTCCTTTGAAAACCACACCAACTTTAACCGGTTTTCCGGCAATGTTTACATCCGATCCAACAGAACAAATCTGCGTCGTAAAACATAAACACCAGCTGCCCCTTCCCGCCTTTCCAGTTTTCCCATGCTTCCTTACGGAGAATTCAAATCTCATCTCATCTCCACTCCTCCACAGGCTTTTTTACCTTGTTCCCGCTTCTGTTTCACAACCGTTCCATCTTGAGCAAAGAAATTTTACGTTTTTGCTGGAAAATACCATGCTTACCTAATAGCAGAGACAATTAGTTGTACAGGTGATAACGATTACAACATTACAGCAGTTGTACTTGAGCCTAATTAGTTTTTCTCACTTTTCTTCAGTGCTAAACTTAGCAAGACTTGCCTCTTCAAAGTTGCTCCAAATATGCGAAGCGTTCAACTTGTCTGAACCTGATTGCTTGGATAAGTTTCTGAACGTCAATCAAGCGTTTCCAGAATCATCTAACTATGTGATTATCTGTAATCCCCAACTTGTAAAAACTAGTTTTATATCCTGTTCAAGTAACGAGATACTGGAGTTACTCAAATGATAGTAAGTGGATCTGGCGCTACATCGAAAAAATCGTTCTCAAGGACACATTCTTATGTACCTGTTACAGTCCCAAATGCTAACCTTGTGGAAGTCATGAACCACAGATTTAGAAAAATGCCACTTGCTATCGGTGGTCACCCGCAGTATTATATAATGACCGAAAAGGGACACATAACCCCACTTACCAGAACCACAACTCGGCTTCTTTTCAGTTCCAGAATCCAGGCACTTGACTACTTTCTTCAGAAAATCAAAATCACTTGACTAGCACCAGCCACCACATCGAAGCAAAATAGAAATCGCACTGCTCACCAACACATTTCATAACGTTGCTCCCTTCCAAGAGTCATATCGAAAGTGAAATCCGCTGCAACATTCAAGGGACGTCCTTTAACGGCGATTACGTGTACCTACTCACTTCTCTCTCAACAAACCAACTAATAGTAACAGAAAACAGAAACTATTGCGGCTATTGCCGTTCAACTGTGTTACGTTTGTTTAACTTACACAACGCCTTTCATTTTCCGCCCTTTCTTACGTTTGCAGCGTGCCTACGTAACCGCGCGCTCTTCGTAAGTTGCCCAACAACTTTTATTTGCAGCGCTTCGCTCAAAGGACTAATTCATGCATAACACGCTCACTAGTTTATATCGTTGGCCATTCACAAGTTCTCTTCAAGCAAGATTCAAAGTACATGAGGAGCAATCCACCTTTCAGAACTTCTCGTTTAAAAGTACTGCGCTGCGCTGGCACTCTTAAGGCGCTCTAGCGCGCAATCACAGCATTCGCTCTCTCGTGTTTCTGTGAGAGCACCGCAGCTAACTGACCAACTCTTTTTGTATGCTTGTCAAAACGAAAGGAGCTTGAAAATACGATGAATATGAAAGCGAAGCCAAACTCTCACATTTATATCTCACTTATGTCCGTTATCGCTTGAGAATGGTAGAAAAATCTCTTGTATTTACATCGTTTGCAGGTACTTTAAAGACAACGCTTGTTACAGCGGTTTCTCTTATGCTATTGCAGCAAGAGTTTGAACTTGAAGCCCGTACATATATTGCATTCGGCAGGTGTAGAATTTCAGCTTTTTCTAGCACGTGGAAACAATGACAAGCCATTGAACAAACGTTCCAAAAGCTTCCTTGTACAAGTTTTGAAATTGACATTTCTCATCGAACTATCGCTATACCTAACTTAGGCATTTGTATAGCAGCCCCGACCTTTAGACGTACATACATCCCGCTTTATCAATGCACTTTCCCCCTCCCCTCCCCCACCCCCTCCCGCCTGCATTATATATATTCCTAAGCTCCAGGCGAGATCTGCTGTGGTTGCCCGGGAAAGAAAGCGCGCATATAGCGTCCACTGGCGGCAGCTTCTCCAGCATAACTTTCTCCAGCTTTACCCGCTCCGCTCCCGCCCGCCTTCTGCAGTTGTCCTCTGCTGTTCTAGCTGCGAGTAGTGGCTCAGGTCTCATCCGCCTTCGTTCGCCCGTTTTTCTATATATATTAGTGTCTCTTCCCGAAACTTTTCCTTGAACATCTGTGTCTGCAGTGGTGTGGCAAAGCCTCGGTCGGATTCAGTCACCGACTCAAACAGCTGGAACGGAAGGAACCAATTCATTTACCTTGCATCAGATACCAACAACAAAACACTCAACTTCGACTCGTCTTTTCTATATTTTAGTGAACGTGTTCCTGCATTTGCCAATTGAGCTTTCACCCCTGTTTTTATATTACAAACCTTTTTCACCAACTTCTTCTTCACCTCTTCAACAACCAGTATTTACACTACTTGACTCGGATTTTTTCAAAATCTTTGATTTTTCTACACACACTTTAAAAAGTACCAGCCAACAACTTGCGCGCTAGAACGAATCAGCGGATTATATATATTTCTTGGAAAACTTTTTCATATTAATTTACTCGCTCTTATCTACTGAAACTTTTGAGCAACTTTTCGAAACTGTGTACGTGTCGGCATTATTTTATGCACAAACTACTGTAGTCGTTGCTGTGCCTCGAATTCCTCCTCGTGTACACACCAATAACTTTTCACCTCTATTCGAAGAGCCAAACTGAAAGACTGAACGAAATCAAAGGCTTTTGCAACTAAAACTTGAGCGAGCGCTATTCGTTCCATAGTTCCAAACCCCAGAGGATTTCAAACTCGATGAATTGTTCAAGCCCTTGGAATCATCAGCAAGGATTTTCAAACCAATCCCATTTCAAACGACAAAACTTTACGTGATTGAATTTCTACCTCGAAAATATAATAGTTTACTGTACTCGTTACGCGTAGTTACTTTCGCAGCCTTTTATGTATGACTTGGCTTCAAATCAAAATTACACTTGTTCTCCCCAGTGAATAGTGTCAAAAAATACATATCACCAAATGGCGGGAAAAATTAAATGAGTAAGTACAACAAATGTTTTTGATAATTTTTACGTAACTTGCTTTCACTTGTACTGCATCAGTTGAAACCTTTTTCTTTTCCATGTTGTGTATCCTGGTATATTTTTCTTGCTGTAGAGCAAATGAAAGTTCATAAACCAATTTTATTACCGCAACAAAAACTCCAACTTTTTCAACTTCATTTTTCCCGCTTCACTAACGCAATCTTTTAACTTTATTCCGAATCCGCGGGCTTCTTCCCGACTTATGCCTTCTCACTGCAGCTCCGACGTTTATTAATGCAGTCTTTAATATTAATAATCTCAGCCGCCTCTTCTCGTCTTCTCACCTTTTTATTCAGTCAGCCAAAATTAATGGTTTCGTACGTGATTAATATTCTCGAACCTTCAAAAACACACAAAATTCTCACCTTCTGGTCCTAAAAACTGCTAAAAAATGTTCTGTTTCTAGCTAAAATCCCACAAATTTTAGCCACAACCCACAACTTCTTTGACCACATCCAAGCTTATTCAGCGTAACAACCAAATAGTTGTCACCTTTCCGAGCGAGCAAATATAGTAAACCCTTGAGGCCGTATCGGTGTAGTTACCTGACTCTTTAATAAAAGTGCCGCTTGGCTTCCCTACATTCGCAACGCTGCCGCCACGATAACAGCGACAATAAAAGAGAAAAATAATCGTCATCACCATATAACGCTTCGCCGCTTCCACACAAACACTGGAGAAAAACAATAGAAGAACCGCCTGCCTTCACCTTCCCCACACATAACAAACACTTTTTTCTTCTTCTCCCGTTGCCTTGAAGAAAGTTTTTTAGGTGAAAGTGAGCCCGCGAACGTCCATTACAATAAAAAAGCCGGGACGGAAATGTAATATATGGACAGAGAAGGATATGCCGCCACCGACGACTGTGTGAAAGCATTAAGCATTAAAAAACTCGCTGTACTATGTAGTCGTGTAACCGAGCATAATATTTTTGTTTACACAAAACAACATAAGCGGAGAATAACACAGTTGTCGCCGTCGACGGGTTCAGTAGAGGGGAAAGTGGGGAAACCGGAGTCACCTCTCTTTTTCTACACGTTTCTGTAGCCTATGCCTGCCGCCGGCTATTTCTTGTCGAGAGGTAGAAGCAGGCAGGTTTTATATATTTTTTCAACATTTTAGACGCATCTAGTTCCCCATCCATAGAAGCAGTGGGAATGCAAGTGACATGAGCAAGAATGAAACCATAACTTCCAAGAGTATATGCGTTTGAAATGCAGGACAGCAGGAGGTCTTCGGAGCGAGCAGTAACAAAAGTCCGGTTTTACAAGGACGGAGATTTGTGAAATATATGAAAAACCATATAAAAGATGAGTTTGTTGTCGAAATTGAAATGGCCGCTGTTGGCAGATAGAGCCGGAACCGGAAGTGGGTGTCATGGCAACCAACGTCAACGGCTCCAGGCTCTGTATCTTAGGCACGTGGCGATGTGTTTTGAGTTGTGATTAAAACAAGAAGAAAAAAGATGAAATTAGTTTACTGTCCAGGGGAAAGTAGGTCCTTGATAAAATATTCATTCCTTTGGATACTATGCCAAAAGCTTAAGAATGGATGATGAGAACCTTGCATTCGGATCCCGAGATAAAACGCCCGCCCGGTTGGAATCCAGGAACGAAGCATCCGAAAAGTACTTCCTCGCCAGTCAGTAGGTTCAGGTTCTGTCAATACGAAAGAACTTTCCGGGGTTGTCTGTCTGTCAGCTCAGCTTTCACCAACGACGCATTCGTATTCCTTATCAGATGAATTCGGATAAAGGAACGAGGGAAGAAACACACGAATAATTAATCACGACATGCTTAACGCAAAGTCTTTACGGCGGAACGCTCTCGTCTGCCTCGCGTCGTTTTGGTGGACCAAGCGTAAGCGTTGTTGCTGGAACAAATTGCTGGAAGCACAAAACGCTGCCTTTATGCAGTCAATAGAATCGAGACGTGCTCCAGAACTTCAGCAGCGCCAACTGAAGAAAGCGAGTCGTGAGAAGCGGAGGGAAAGCTGCAGCAGCAGCAGCGAGTCAGTCAGTTCTTTTGGCGCGGAAAGAAATTAGCTTGAATTAATTTGTTGTCGTCGCTGACTCTCTCTTGTTAATCGAATTGATTTCTTCATCTACTATACTTCAGGGCCTGAAGTTCAGGCCACTGTGCCTTAATTTTTTATTGAATTTTATAGGTTTCATCTTTTTTTTGTGGATATTTTGGCCTAGAACTTTAAATTTTCAAGCGCTTCTAGTTCCTGTGCGCGCGGGTTCACAAAACACCTAATTTTGCAGTCATTTTTGTATGCGTATCAAGATCTGCTGAAGTAAGACATAAAAATATGTAATGTCTCAAATAATCAACATTTTGAACATTGTGAGCCGTTGCCTAAATCTAAATTAGAATCCACCAGTTTTGGCGATCCTCGTCCGTAAAGTTCGAAACTTCTCCCAGCCCCACAACTGCTGCCATCGTAAGATAACATTTTTATCGTTATTTACCGAAGCGTGAGTAAGCAAACTAACGAGGACCGTAAGACGGCCAAGTCTCGCCAGCGTCTATACATCCAACTCATAGCGAAGTCCAGCAGGCAGTTGCTTGAGCGACCTTCGAGCTCCATTTGTACGATGTCTAGAACTACTCTTCTAGCCTTAGAAGCCTCCAAAAGATATCTTCCAAAATAGAGCCAACTGATATCCGCTTAGAGACTTTGAATCGACACAGCTGTGCCGCTTCATCTCATCGTTTTCCAAGTTTCGACAGCTTGGCCAAAGTGGCAATACGTGTTCAGCGTTTATCAGGACTAATTTCACTCAATCACAGTAATTTCTCCTTGTTCCTCTTTTACTAGTTTTGTCATTTTTTGAAGCCATTGTATCTTCGGTTTGATCCGAACTTTCCAAGCCCATTCGCAACAATCCACGTTTGAAATCTCCTCCTTTCCCACACACATACAAACGTCCGCTTCGCGCCGGTTGCGTGTCTGAACCCGAAAATTTATGAGCCTTCAGACATGTTCCCGGTGTTTTCTCCCGTATGTTTCTTACATGTCCAACTTTGATATCAACACGGGAAAACAATGTTTCTTTTATGTATATATGGCCCAACTATTCGACGTACCCAACCCAACCTCGACCAGAGTGAGAACTACATTAGTTTCCGCGTGGGAAAAATATGACAGGTTGCCCAATCGGGGATTCTTCGTTCTTCCTTGTATTTCATACGTATACATTTATATTCCATTTGTTTTGTATGTGTCCCTGCCGGATTTTCCCGTCTACACATATCTACATTTGCCATTTGTCTCTTTCGGCAACTTTGAGAAACACATATTGAAACTTTGGCTCGAGGATTTCCCTTCTATTTCGCTTTCTCCATAACACAAATCATCGAGTTGAAATCCTCTAAATATGACAACATGCATTTTCTCTATGGCGCTCTTCATCTGGTCCAGGAGCTAATTTCCGGTTTACCAACGTGTTTCGCTCCTGGTTGCACTCGAATAACAGTGTGTTTACTCGACTAGCATTCGCTGTTGTAGTAATTGAGATTTTCTAGAGTCAGCATCGGAAATGGATGCAGCAGTCGACCGGAACTTGTTTACAGCTGGAATGGCTAATGGACCAAAACCTCAAAGCGGATTTCGGTTTCTTCTGTAAATATTCTATATGCATACGTGAGCATATTGAAACACCAATTCCCTTTCGAAAAACATACACCTTTAACATGTACACAGCTTGAAATAAATTTCAATGGCCATTTATGTACCTTGTATCAAGTTCGCAGTTCTACAAAGTTTTCAAAAATTCCAACTAGTCGCGAAAGTCAACATACAAAATCCTATCGCAACTCCAGAACAAAGACGGGATTAGGCTCAACTCTTCACTTGGTCTTTTCTAGACTTTTTCTAGGAGCGTGTAAATCTTGCTTGAGTGATTGAAATTCTAGGAAATTGGAAGACACGGCGCAAAGTAAGGATCGACTCACTGATGAGCCCAGCCAGCAACCCTACAAATGTTTCTATTCAATTCGTCTAGCTTCCCATCGACTTTTTCTGTTTTCAAAACACTTGGCTCTTTTAGATCTAGCTAGAATTCAAACTCCAGCTACCAGCAGCATTAACTCTTCTTCTTCTTCTGCTTCTCATCGAAAAGTGTAAAAGTTTGTACGCGCTTGACCAACTCCAAGTAAACTTTGTTCGCCGGAAGAAAAGTACTAGACGAAGGAAGAATTCTAGCTGTGCCTAGGAAAGGATGATGCTAAACCTCGAGGCCTTGTGTATCAACTTCAAGTGTTTCCTTGTACGCGTTAGACGACGCGGAGCTCAATTCCCACTAGAATTCTAGACGAGTGCAGCAGCAGCTCTTCTCCCTTCCCTCCTCTTCTATATCTCTATGTTATTACAGCCTTCTGGGACTCTCAACTCAAAGCTGCTGTGGTACTTGTTAGGCTGCTACGGAGTTGAAGCCTCTTCTAGAAGCTAAACCTCTAATACCAACTGAAATGCTGTGGTCGACTTGTTCTAGGCTTGTAGATACAAAAGAGATGTAACACGTGTGTCTCCATGTGTTTACGTCTGGATAAAACACATGTACACAAGTGCCAGCTTTTCTTTAGTGTACTTTCACTACTTTTGACTCTAACAACTGGAACAGTAGTAGCTGCTGCTGCTTTCCTTGATAGCCATTTTAAATGAGCGATTCAGTATGCGGAACACGAACCACAACCTTAATTTATTATTGCACCACCCAAAATGAAAATGTTTGCGGTTCAGTAACTAACAATCAGCTGTACGGCATTTTAACGTCAGATAAACAAACAGCAAGTTTTAAAAGTCCTGGGGCCAAGGCTAATCATAAAGGAAGTAGCCATCGAAACCCAGAATTTTACTCTATGGTCTTTCCGAATTGTGTTTTCACCTGCATTGCTACTTCTGGCGTTTAGGTTCAATATGCTTTGTGAGGCTTCGGGCAAAAATAACAAAACCTTTTGTGGACGAAAATGACAAGTCAAGTTGGTGGAAGCTTTCTTGGGAAATTTCGTAAAACCGTTAAAGAAGAGTTGGTTTCTGGAGTGTCTGGGAACCAGTCAAAATGCCTGCTTTTGTATTGACTTGGGGCCAAGAAATGGTAAAAGTCAGAGGACAGGACCTTCTTTTCTAGCTTTCAATTCTGTCCACGAATGTTATTGTTGACTCGGAAAAGGTCGATACAAGAAGCCAGTTTAGTGATTTTTTGATTTTGATTTTGATTTGCTTTATTGTCAGTACCATTCAGACACAGGGCTGGTATTATTGGTAAGTGCTTTTCTCTTTCATGTCAAATGAAACAAGCTTATTATTCAGGTGCAAAAAAGATATGGCTTTTACTCGGTTGAGGTTGTTCTGTTGATCCAAGTGCGCAATTGCTTCACCTCCCGCCATCTAAAATAATAGTCAATCCAAGTCAGAATGTTAAAAATCAGAAACTTGCCTGTGCTACTATCATATGGAAGAACTATTTTTGGAGAAATCTTTGTTTATTTTCATTAAACCGTCGCGTCTGATTACAGCATATCTTTACAACAATGCAGCTTCCTAGTTAATCATTCAACACGTTTTTTCCTGTTTCTAACTAAATGGTCATATTTACAACCGGAAACGTGCTTGTTGAAGTGTCCTGCAGCAAACCGAACCCCGCAATAGCTACACCTGTGCTCTTTCGGCCCCTTACACAAAATCACATGGGCTTCAAATCTGAACTTGTTTTGTTTGAAATTCTTGTCACAATTAGTACAAACGAGCTTGATTGCCTTGGAATGCCTCCTCGCATAATGCATTCTTACATTGTTATACTTGCCGCTTGTATACTCGCAATAGTCGCACTTGATCACGGCAACGTTCTCGGTCTCAGCATTCGTTGAAGCTAATGACGGAGATGTTGAAGTCCCATCGTTCACTTTTTCTGCTGGTATCACATGGTTCCTGATATTTTTTGCAGTTTGGTACAAGTTTTCGATGATTCCTGAGGCATCTTCAGGCCCAAATCTAACAACATTGGTTTCCGCTTCTTCATCAGCTTCCATTTGGCGTAGGTCTTCGGTCAGCCGTGTCAAGGAGTCGATGGTCTCTCCAACCTGCAAAGCCACATAAAAAGAACATTGAATTGGTTTTGTGTTCATCAGCTGATATCAAAACTTGAAAAACTTTAAAAAATCAGCACCCATGAATTTCGAATTCTAAGCCGGTCCTGCAAACTTTCTGAAGATTTAACGTCCATAGCTTATAGTGGTTGGCCTTCTTGAAAAAAAGTTTTAAATTCCCGTCGAAATGACACGTTGTTGCCTTCTTAGAAGGTTGACTGCGACTGCTGAAATTCCAGTGTGCACTTCAAATTCCTCGAGACGGTTGCTAATTACATCAATTGTTCTGCGGAATTCGCAATTAATGCAACAGCACTTTTCTGTTTGTTTCGAGCTGAAAAATCAATTGAACATGTTCGAAGGCTTCAAAATCCTCCTGGCGGGAAACTACCAAACGAGTTGCGCTACCTCGCCCGGCATTTCAGACCCAAAAGTTATTGCGGCATTTAATGGTGGAAGCGGAGCCCTGTAACACGATGACGATCATCACCGCCTCCTCCATGTACAGCCGTTAACGCTTCCTCAAATAGCTTCCGCTCCTTCCGTCGACGACATCCTTTATATACTTGATCGCCGTCCTCGTCATTACGATGGCACATTCTGGAGAAAGCCCCTTCAAATGACAATATGACGCGACATGTTTCTCCTGTATATATGGGAAAATGCCATCTTTTTCCGACGCTTTAATCACGACAGGTGGATGAGGTGGGTTGGCAGACACGGAAACTTCCACGGCTTCATCAGCCAGACAGTTATGCACATGTTTTTCCTGTCTCTCCTACGCTTTGAACTAACAAATTCAGACTCGCAAGTTCTTTTCAATATTCATAAGTGCGTACCTTTGGAATTGGCCCTTTTCCATTTCGCGCCAAACTTTTTCAACTTCCCGCCAACATCCTTAAATTCCCGCTCCCCCTTCAAAATGCCTCTTTTGACACAAGATGGATCGCCCAAATCCCTTGAACTCTGGCCAAGAAACCAATGCTTCGGAAACGTCTGTCTCTCTTCTCCGTCGTTCATAAAGCGCCGTAACCGTTATATGGCAGCCTGGTGGATTTTATGTAAACTCTTCTTTTTCGCTTGCTTTCTCCACGCTTTATTATTATGGTGACGTTGAATAGGTAATGCACATGTGTTATTATTGCGTTACGAGATGGATTCGTCTTGGCAACTTTCCTTGGCTCCCTCTTCAGAAAATTCCCGTTTCCAAGCTCATGAATGATGGTGATTTTATGCCACCGAAAAAATATTGACGGCATTAAAAGCCGTCAGGCAGCCAAAAAAACCATCGTTTCGAACTTACAAGCTTTCTTTCTTGCTGTTGACACACGGAATTCCACGTCATGTTTTTATATTACACAACACACAATTTTTTACTTACCTTCTTCTTATTCCTTGCTAACCAAAAAACCTGAATAGATTCCGAGACAACAACAAACAATTTCTTTTGTATCTACAACTGTGGTAGAAACCTCCATCGAATCGATATTTTTTCCATTTGTCCACCTTGCTAACATCAAAGGGCGGGAAACTTTCAGAATTCAAAAAACTACAAGGCTTTAAGGTCAACTGCAGAAGGTTTCCAAACTGAGAGGGAAACTAGGGGAAGAGCAAATAATAAAAACGATATTACTTTCTTCTCTCATAGAAATGAAACAGAAATATGAACATTTCCAACGAAAACGGCAGGAAAAAACATGTAACGAATGAACGCGGCGCTTTCCTAAATCGATCTTTCGTTGCTGCGGTAAGGTAAAATACACGTGGCTTGTAAATGAAAAGGTTTCTAGCGTTTTCGTTGAATGAGGGAAAATTGCAGGGCAATTTCACTTCTTCTTGCATGCATGCGAATGCATTTCGACAACATTAGTTTTTCCCAGTAACGCTAGAATTTCTACAAGACCACAACGTTATCAAGGCGTAGCCGCATATACTTATATCGACTTTCATCTGAAAGTTGAATCTATTTATGTTGTTTACTCATACCGTTTTTACCATGTTTTCCTTCAGCTTTTTCCTTCCATCAACTTTGGTGTTTGTTTTCCCCGCTTGGCTTTGTATTATCCCGATTATTTGTTTGCTTTCACCACATTCAACCGATCCCGCGCCTTTGTGTTTTCAATCAATGGCTTCAGATCTCGGGTTTTCTAATGGAATCTCCTGTTCTTGTCTTACAGGTCCAGCACAATGACGTAGTAACAATTGGCAGTGATCGACAATGCGGATTTCCCGAAATTTCGTCCTCCGGATTACATTAATCAGCACAGAAGAAGAACATCAGCGAAGCAAAATGAAGGACGCAAGTTGACTGAAAAAAGTGCTCTGCGGAAACGAGACCACAGTTGAACTAGTGGTCAGTGGAAGTGGTGTTTCAAGTGGTGTTTAATTGTGATTGTCAAGGTGGCGCCACCTGTCCTTAAAAGTGTCGGAGCAATAAGAAGATGTTGTGTTGCGGAAGGCGGAAGGTTAGTATGCTTTAATTCTCTATAACTTACTCCCCTGTAAATAAACAAAAATGTAGTCAAAGCTCGAGCGCCATCTAGCGCCATCCTCCCGCTATTCGTCCATCACCTTTCTCCCGCTACGAAGCGGTTCCTGTGAACTTTCTCCATTTCTCTTCCACCGGTTTTCGGATCGATAACTTGATGTAATTTCCCGGGGATCAATGTCCTCCTCCCTTTTCGTTTGTCTCGTTCCCTGCATTTTCGTTCCGTTAGTTTCTCCGTTTCTCGCTGTTGAAGCAGCGCTGCTTTCTTCTCAAGTCAGCTTCGCTAGTAACGACAACAACGCCGCTAACGCTAAACGTCTAAACGACTCGGCATCTTGGGCGTTACGGGTACAGAGATGCGTGAGGAACGTGTAGCTAAAAGTGAAGAAAGTGGAATCCCAACGATAACGCAGTCAAACAAAAAGGTTCGGCTCAAGTGAAAGCCATTGAGCAAAGTCATAGAAATGAAAGAGAGAATGTCATCCTCCGCATATAACACTGCTATTAAAGCGTGTAAAGGAATGATGAAGGAAACGTGGGATTTGTGCTCTCATCATGATTAACGCTTTTGCATCCCTTCGTGTTTCGGTTAATTTAAATTCTCCCGCATTTTTTCTTTATGTGGCTTAAAGCGTGCATGCAATGCATGCCTTTGTGTATTGTAACAATTGGACTTGAACCTCAAATCGACTTTCTGACACAAGAGCTTTACGTGCCGCCACCCGCCTCTTCGGTTGCATTTGATGAATTCGTTTTCTGCCTGCGTTTATCGATTTTCTGCTCGTTTGCATCGGTGGATCGGATCGGAGTATGATCCGATTTATCCGTAAAGCTGTACACTGTATATTATATAATTCCTGCAACAGAACCCTTAAGAATCTAACAGGGCTCAACATTTCTACATGCGATATTCCTCCTCCTATGAAGAAAACCAAGGATATCTGGAAGGTTCGTTTGGCTTTTCAGCTCAAAGAAGCTCGCTAATCGCATTATAACAAACGAGAGATGCTTATCTCGATCGTTACAGCTTCAAATCCGATTTTACAATCCTGAGTCGTCTATTTCAGGAATGGCTATTCCAAGCGGATCTTTTCGAAACAACTTCAAAAAAAGATTCATTCCAAAAGCCCAAATTTTGTGCTGACCGTTGAACTGAACCAGTTAATTTTTGTCTTTTTCGAAAAATTCCATATTTTTCTAGTCTCGTCTCCCCTACATTTTTCACCCTCAACAAACAGACGCTTTCCCCATCTAAAAAGGCCAAAAGCCATCTAAAGAGAAAACAACTTTGATCGGGTAAAGACATAAGAGAAGCCGCTGCTGATTTCAAATTCCAGTCATGACTCCAGCACAAGATGATGATGATGAAGAGCTAAAAAGAAGAAGAAAAAAAGAAGCTGCAAACGCTTGCCACGCTGCCCTTGCCAGGTCGGCAGCGCTGCACACTGCGGCAACGGCAATGCGGTCCCCCATTAACACAATGCTATGGCTCGACGGCGAAATGAGATTTTTCTTCTGGTGTCTCCACAGTCTCATGACTTTCTCCACTGTTCAACAATGACCTGCTACTTCCGGCTCTCGGCTATTTTCACATGCACATGCCGTGGTTCTGTCTCTGCGGATTACCATTGTCTTCTCCAGCTTCCGATTTTGTTCTGGCCTTTGTAGAAGCACATGCATACAATCGTCATCGTTTTGGAATCACGTCGAGACCAACAAGACTTTTGTACTTACGTGACTAATCTACTTGCACATGTATTTGTATTCTCAACATTATCAAAAGACCATACGAGGAGACGTAATCGGATATACGTTGAAGATCCTCTGATTTCTGAAGCGTCTAATGGGCGTAATCAGAGTAGTATCAGAGTTTGTCTAGACTCCAGCCTCCTCTCCTGTTTCCTTGGTGACGCCAATGGCTTTGAGATTGACAAAATTAGCTCTTGTTCTTGTTGGCTCTTCAACTTTGCTCATTTCACATAATGTTTCTCCAGCGTAGAGCCGGTCTAGTAAAAAACTTGCTTTTTTATTACACTACCGAGATTTGCCGATTACAGGAAAGTTGTCTGCCACTTGTAAACTTTTGTATTAGACTCCTTCATCAAATCTGTATATGGAACTTGCTTCCTTCCTTCAACTGCATTTTTGCCGTATCCCAAAGTATCCACTGCTCACTTCAAAGGCTTTACTTCTAAGCCGGTTCAAAGTCAAGAGGGGCTTCAAAGGCCATGGTAACGCTGGCGAAGCCAGTGTCAAGTCTTCGAGTGCCATATGATGGCCACTTATGTGTATCTTCTCAGTGAGTTCTCACGGAAGTAGCAAAACTACAAAGTTTGCCCATTTCAAGTACATGGAGCATCTGGTCCAAAAGATACAGTTTCCTCTACCGGTTTCAAAGTTGGTTCTCGACAAGAAGAAGAGTCAGACAGAGACAACCGCCAGAAAATGCACAAGACTTGCCCCGGATACAGGATCAGTAGAGAAAGCACACGAAGAAGCCAAAAAGCTCAAATTCATGTAATGACATCCCAGGGAAATTTTGGCCGAGAGAACCGCCAACTTTATGTATGCGACGGACTTGAGCATTCAAAAGGGTGTGTTCTCGAAAACTGCAAGTATATACAACTTCATAAAAAAATCTCCTTGATTTTTTTGGCGGCAAGTTCAAAATTCCTCGTACATGTATAATTATACCCCCTTTATCCGTTTCATTCCTAAAGATTCGCATGCACTCTTCTAGGAAATGCATGTTAAAGGTGTGTGGTTTACTGGGAGCCTGGAGCGCGTTCCTTTAGTTCCAGCGAGTTGACTCCAGCAGCGCTTTGGACCTCCGCCGCAAACGCATAAGGTTAAGGTAGTTCCGGAAACCAAGCAATAGCAGCAGCAGCAGCAGTAGAGATCCAAGATAAAACACACACAAACTTGGTGCTCCCCAACACGGCCTCACACCGATGCATTCGCCGGGAGCGGGCAGAAGAGAGTAGGAGAAAGTCGGAGAGAAAGCAGGAGAGGAGCGGTGAGTGAGTGCATGTTAATGTGCGGGGAGCAGTAAGGGAGTTGTCTCCATCAGCCGAGTTGTAAAGGGAAAGTCCGAAGAGTGCACACGAAATCTCCGGAATTCGGTGTGTGTAGTAACGTGTACTCTACTGACTTGGAGTGTACATGTTTGTAATGGGCTGAAGAAAAGAAAGCAGCGGCAGTAACTAACGGCAAGAGTTGTAGTAAACCGAGAGCTGCTCCGACTGTCGTTGTTTCAGAATTGACAGTTTCAAAGTGTTGTCAAAGTCAAGTTGTGGTTTATATATATTTCAAAACAGGATTTTTTGATCTTGTGGAATTCAAAATGGAAAAGTGGACAACTGTGAATTGGTTGAAGGGTTAAAAGAAAAGTGAAAATTGAGGATAGTTGTTGATTAATCATAGTAGTAAGTGGCAATGCCGGTGGATTTGGATTTCTGCATTGCGAATTAGAGCTTTAAAGGAAAGTTGATGTGTGAAACGTCGTACGAGTTGCCCAAGTCTCAATGCGGCTCCGGTGTCTGCTTCTTTTCCCGGTTTCGCACGGGCAAAAGTAACAAAAAAGTAAGTTGAGATTCAAGGTTGGGATTGTCATTTGATGGTGACAATTAGCCACCAAAACCGAATGGGCTTTAAAGCGTATGATTCAGAAATGAAAATAGTTTCGCAGTCAGTCAGTAAATCAAGTATCGTTTGTTTTGAAAGAGAATTTCGCATGTGTTTGTTATGGTAATTGGCTTAATCTTGTTTTGTTTACATTGTGAAACAAAATAAGCCATTTAAATGAGCACTACTGAAGATGCACGCGAGTGTAAATATACTCGATGGTTCAGTGATTTGGCGGAGTATTCAAACGGTGCTACCGCCTCCACGAGGTCTGGATGAGATGAAAATTTCGAGCGATTTTCACGATGCATCATTATAGCATGATGCTAAATTGCGGTGCGAAAATCTATCGTAAACAAGGTTAACAATGAGCTAATTGTGATCTAAACAGCGTATATTAAGTGTTGCAAGGTGAATTCTGACGAAAGTGTAACGAAAATCTGAATTGAAAATGATAAACTTCAATTTTGCGATTGTCGGATTGGTTTTCTAAATCTGTGGTGTTTTTCGGTTTTCCAGGATCAAGGAAGGGACATACCGCCGAATGCAGAGCCAGCTGCAAGTCCCCGTCGCCTGCAACTGGGCCAGCTCGCCTCAACCCTGGGACCGGGTGGAGGCCGACCCGGCACAGTTCCAGGAAATGTTACCGGGAAAGAATTTCCGCACATGGTTCTCCAACCGGACTTCCGCAAGGTGGGCAAAAGTTTTGTAATTTTAACTCATTGATTAGATTCGACCTGTACTTTGTTAGATTTCGAGGGGGTTGATTTTCTAGTTCCTTGCTGTGTTTAAATCAAGGGAGAGTAGCATTGGTTGGGGAGAGAGCTAACTCGATTGTCAATTGTCATTTTCAGGTCAGTGGGATTTCAACCGAAATCTTTCGGCAGTTGGAGCAGATTGAAAACGACCATGACGCGACTACTGCTGCTGCCTTGGGTGCCGTGGAGAGGAGAGGCGAAATGCTTGTTCGGATTCTTGACCCTCGGACCTTTTCCCGCCCTGCTCAAGTGAATGTCCAAAAGCTGCTGGGAATGCAGGTCAGTAGTAACGAGTAACCATCAATTCTATCCAACTATTTCTCATCAACTTCAACTGATCAGATTCACAGGGAATTAGTCTGGCTCCTTTAGCCAGCAGCCGTTTGATAGTCCCATTAATCTTAAGTGATTCTAGTTCTCTTCTGGATAGGTTGGACTCTCAAGAAATAGTTAAGTTGGAGCTTTATTCATCTACTTCTTGAGATGGAAAGCGAAAGGAGAGACGTAGAATACTGTAGATTCCTCTCAATCGATGATCCGCTCAATGAACACCAAGGGATAACTTTTATCCCGGCTTATTTATTACCGGGGCATAAAACGTTACTATCTTCCGTCACTCAAGTGAGTAAAGCGAGTATCAGATCAGGTCAGCCGTGTGGGCATGTCCTAGTCGTTGTTGAACAAGCTTCGAGAGCTCGTCAAGTGACTTGTTGTACAAACCCAAGAGGACCAAAAATATAGCTCTACTATCTCCGGATCTATTTGGAGTATCTATTGAAAATAACCTAGTTTCTGTTATTTGTACTTTTGGTCTGTGAAGGTCCGCAAGTTCTTTCTGCTGTAGAAAGCTCCAGGCAGACTCGTATGAAAAATGCTGTGTTGGCTGGCAGTCATTGTTTAGTATTCGAGCAACTTCTTGCCCGGTGATCGCACGAGCGGCTTTTTCACCGACAAGTTTCGTACGCGAGGACTACGCAGCTCCAAAAAATCTAGTTTTGCCCTTTTTTGGAAAAAGCTAATATTTGAACAAGAGTCCAGGTCCAGAGATCTTCAAAGTCATTGCTTTCTTCAAGAAGTTTCGGAATTTTTGATGCAGCATCCGACAGGAGAAACGCCGTCATTGGTACATGTCCGTTTTGAGATACATGAAAACAACTTCGTAGTTCCGCACTTTTCTTGAACCTTAGAATATTCATGAAAAAAGGATAATACATAACTCGACTAGAAGAATAGCTTCTGGGCCAGATGAATCTCGTACAATAGTCTTCTTGAAATTAACAATGATTCTCAATTCCACAGGACGCCCTCCACTCGGTCCATTTCGTCGAAATAGTCAAACGTCCCGGACAAACCTTAGGCCTCTACATTCGTGAAGGCAATGGTTTGGACCGCTTCGACGGAGTCTTTGTCAGCAGGATAGCCATCGAGTCCGCAGTATTCAACAGTGGTTGTCTTGGTGTCGGCGACGAGATCCTTGCAGTCAACTTGGTGGATGTTACGCATATGAGTTTGGACGATGTAGTTATTCTTATGTCGATACCTCGCCGCCTAGTCCTGACCATCAGACAGCGTAAAGGAAGCCGAGGCATGGGTGGTGGTCCCACCAATTCCATGATGCGACAAGGAGGACCTCATCACCAGCCACCAGTCGTTGTTATGAAAAAGGACTACGAAGGTGACGAAGATGGCCGAACTGAAAACGGATACTTGCCACCTGGACTCCGGCCTCATCATCCGGGCTATTACCAACAAGGAGGACAACATCAGCAGCAACACGTCAATCACTACGCGAATCTTCCCATGCCAAGTTTAGGAAGGTCGACTAGCAGTAGGACAAACACGTTAACGGGGGGAAATAGTGTGCCTAGATTATTCTCAGCCCCACCAGGGATCCGACCGCCTCCGGAAAGCCATTCCATCCAGTCACTCAGCAGACATGGCGCATATCAACCAACATACTCCAACCTGGGATTAAATTATCCGGATGTCACTGACTATGGTAGAACTGGCGGAGCGAGACGAGAAGATTTCAGGTACGACGACGAGTTTTTGTAGTAAAATTTTTGGCTAAAATGACAAGTCTGACAGACAACCGTTCTAGGAGATAGTCTAGAAAGCAGACAGAGCAACTACAAAGTAACATTTTAGAAATCCAAGGGACGTAAGCCACTCAAAGTCTATGGGAAAGAGCTATTTTTTGTTAGCTTTGCTATCAGTCTACTGTTTAACATTGTTTTTACATTAAAATTCAAGTAGAAAAAGGTCCCGACAATGTGATTACTCGTGGGATTGAGGTTCCACGGGGAACAAATAAGGGAGCAGTAGAGAATGGAAACGAAATTAACGTGGTGAAATAGCGATTAGATGTAATGGGAATGGAGTCCTTTTTTCTTGATGAAGAGCGGTAGAACATAAAATAGAGTCGAAAACAAGAAAGAAAAAGCTATTGATTTAAGCAGGAAATCTAGGCGGTATCGATCCACTCTATACTCTCAGCCGCCATTAGTAGGCTTTTCTGCTAGAGACTAATTACATGTTCGCTTAGGTACAACTTACTTAGAACCTATCGTATCGATGGAAATTTGGTAGAGGAAATCTCAGGTCCGTTTCATTGACTTGAGGTACATGGAAGCTCGGCAACAAGGGAAGGAGTTTGATTAAGTTTCGGAATGGGATGTCGCTTGAACAGAACCGTGTACAGCCTTCATGAAAATGTCTAACAAATGTCTGGTTTAACTTCCAGATTGGATGCTCCTCAACCACCAATCCGAAGACCCCAGTTTCCTGACCTTTTTGACCCCTTACGAGCAGACGGTCCCCCATCCTCTTCACGCCCCTCATCTAGAGCAGGCCTACCTTACGGCAGCACAGGTCCACCAAGTACTGGAAGCGGCTTGTATGGTCCCTTTTCAAGCGGTTCCTACGAATGGAGAAGTTCACGAGATGCCGCAATGGACCGCGATCGAACTCCTGGAGGCACAATGATGAACTCACATTCGCACCACGGAGGCCCTGAATCTTTAAACCGAAGCCACTATGCAGAAACAGGTCGTGACCGTGATGGCCCCAGCAGTGTATCAGGATCATATCAGCCACCTCCACCAGTCATCACAGAACAGCCCCGATCCATTGGCCCTACGCATTTCCAACCCTTTGACCGTCAATACCCCAAGACGCTCGAGTCCCTAGCGGAAAAAGTGCATACATTTTATACTGGGCCACGACCGTCAAGACAAAATGGAGCTGCTCATTCCCGCAACAGTCTCCGAATGCCCCGAACAGGAAGCGAACATCGTCTCAGTTTTGGTAGAGGTAGTAGCAGTGGGGGAGGAGTTGATTGGTACGGGTCAATGCCTAGGCCAGGTCGTGGCGGTAGTGCTTCCGCTGGAGATTACAGACAAAGCTTGTCAATACATCAACAACACCAACCGTCAACTCCATCTGGTCGATACTCTTCGCAAGGTGCTAGGCTCAGTGTACCCGGCAGTGGTGGGAGCCGTGGTCGAAAACCGGTGCTGGACTACGCATCCGACTCAGAAGCCATGGCCTACACTCAAGCTCCATCTTCAACCCGTTCCAGCATAGGCGGTCTAGGCCTCTCGGCTTCAACGAGACGATCCCTTGGACTGACAAATGGCCGCAGCAATTCCCTACCAAGAGATTTCATCCGAGGACGGGGTGGCCGCAAACCAAACGTCAGATTTGATCGAAGAGGCGTTCCTGACGTCAGTGCTAGTATGCGAGCCAGAAGAGCGCTCTTCGGATCTGTGAGTGAGGATGAAAGCGATGGTGCAACTCCACAAATGCCACCTCGGCGGGATCGAGGTATACATAGATACAACCTTTTAAAAGCCTCTTGTTCCAATATAGATAATTACATTACATTTTCCATAAACACTAATACAATTTGGCTCTTATCCATCCAGGACGACTAACTTCATCTTCCGCCATATTCTCGTCAGCAGAGTACCGCGCTTGGCTCACACGGGCTCCTTCAACGAGTGCGATATACGAGAGACTGAGGACAAACCGAGATTCCGATCTTCTGCAAACACAACAGGCTGCCAAGTTGACCTTTAGTGCCGAAAATCTAAGTTTACTCGACCGTGCTAGAAATGTAAGTTGCCTTATTGTTTTTTATCAAGAATTTGGCAATATCCTCCTCATCCTACATTTTACCTCTCAAACAGAATCCAGTAATTAAGAAACCAGGTCACCAGCCATGAATCTACACCTCCTGCGTACAGTAATTACCCTGTCAGAACCATTATGCTCAGCAAAACCGATCTCGTCTTTGAACAATCTTCTCTCCTAGAAATCCTTGCGGTACTGTAGTCGGATTCGTATTTGCGAAGTTCCCATTCAGCCAAGTGCCGTGTAGTATAACGATCCAATTTGCATTCCAGAAAAGCCCATTTTTCGCTCCAGAGCTCTGTCTGCCAAAGTACCAATTTCCATAGACTTAATTGACCGAATCAAAATCTACAAATTGGCTCCTGGAGAAAGACTTAATTTCTGCCTTCTCAGTCGATCGAATACAGCCTGTTTTTCTTGCCGCTCTCAAATACTTTCTCCTTCTCATGTCATGTATGTATAATCCCTTTCAGCCAGTTTCTTTCAACATGTGTAATTCGCCGGAAGCACATGGTCTAATTGAGTCAGTGAAAAGAGTTCAGAGTCGGTCAGCAAAAGCGTCCGTGTTGACTTCACCGCTAGAACAAATGATCGCTTCTCTTCTTTTGGTAGAGAAAACTAATACGAACCACCAATGAGGGGCATGAATTTCGCCCAAATTTTCGTTGATTGCCAGGTTCAGTGTTGGCCTTCATGTTCTTTTTCGGTGGCTACAGAGACATAGCCAGGAGCAGTAGTAACTACTTGAATCCTTCAGCATTTCTATAGGACGACTGTAGAGGTGATAAAAGCAATAGCAGGTTTACGTGTAAGTAAGAGCTTGTTTAGTGTGTGTGTTCGAAGAAAATCAATATTTTTCTTCCAAGGAGCAAATATATGGAGAGAAGGGAAAGCTACGTCGGCAGCAGCAGCAGATAGCCTCGGAGAAAGACAACAAAAGCTAGAAATGCGGTAGTCTCTACAGGTTTGGACTAACTCAACTCGGCTAGTATTGATTCCAGCCAAGTGAACCGAGTTGCAAGCGAGGGAAAGAGCAGGAAACGTAAAAATGTTTCAATGTTATCAAATGCAGAGGAAACACAAGAAGACGGCAACATAACGCTGGACAGCCAGGTATTTCATCCAGAAGGAGAAGGTGCGGGAAAGCAGCTTTCGCTTCAAGACCAAGAAAGCCGTGAAAGAATCATGAGCGGCGCGTTTCCTAGTAGTAGAGTCCTAGCTTCCTTCAGCTTTCTCCAGGTTTGAAAGATCCTGCAGAAATATAGTACAGTTTAGGATAGTTCCACGTTAATGCATCCTGGAACTGAAAGGATGATTAATGAGGCGGTAAAATGCGAGAGCGGCTTGTTTTTTCCTTGTTAGTATCTTCTTGGTTGCAGAAATGGGTATATTTGTATGGATGAAAACTTGGTTTTTGGTGTAGTAATTTGGAAAAGCGTCTTGAGAGTTTATGAGAGAAAAAAGAATCAAGATGAATTGGGTTGGGGTGGGTGGCAGGGATTGGTTAAATGACACAAACATTGGGAAGGGAGGGTTAAACGGCAAAATGCAATTGTTAGTGAGCATGATCTCTGACCTTTAGATTCTTGTTGTTATAGCGTACCGAAAGGTACAAGGAAATTCTGAGCGAAACGGGCACCGGGGATAGTAATGATCCTGAGACTAATTTGGCACTGTGGGAAGCCCGTCTGAAAACACAGGTAACACGGCTTCCGTCCACAGCGACAAATAGATTCCTTGAGTGATGCATGTCTGTTCGGCATGGATGTTTGTGTATGATTGAACTAACAACGAAATAGATAGAAGCAACTACCGTTAGCTAGCAAGATTTATCTAGAACTAGACAATTTAATTGAGTAATTAGAGTAATTACAGTAGATCCTGGATGTTGTTTGCGTTGACAATTTGCTGAAATGGCCAATGTAAAACATATGATTTGATTTTATAGGAACAGCCTTACTACTCCTACCGATCTCACGTTCTCGCCACTGGCCTCACCGGCGGAGACTCGACGTTAGCACGGGCTCTGGCTGGAAGTCGACCGGCAGTTTCGACATCACTAACTTTGGGTTCCTTGGGCCTGGATCACCGCCACCAATCGCCGTCAACGCGCGAACTCCTCAGCAAATCAGAACTCGCGAGCAGCATGACGAGTACGAACGCCTTAATTTCTGGAATGATGAGCCCAAGCGGGATTTCACGTACTGCAACGGATGATGCTTTGAGGCGGCTCGGTTTAACCCCGTCACGGTCCCGTGATTTGATATCGTCTTCGTTGGGGACTAGTGGCATCGTGTCGGCCACTTCGACTGGAATAACAATTGATCCTACAGGCGGTAGGACGACACCAACGGCGGCGTTACTCCAGAGGATATCAGCGTCATCATCAGAAAAAGAGACAGATTCTATTTTGCGGAAAGAATTATTAGCTCGGAGTCTGATGGGCGGCAGAGGCATCACTGGTGCAGGGGAAAGCTTCCTAACGCAGTCGGCTAACATTGGGCCATCCAGCACAATCATCAGAGAAGCGTTAGCCGAGAAATTGGATGGCAAGCCCAGTACGCCAACGGGCAGTGATTTACGATCAAGTATCACTACTGATATAAGGACTTCGGCGGAACTGCGGCTTGGCCTATCGGCAACAGCGTCGTCAGCTGCCACTGCCCGCTCTCCACTTGCAACCTCAAGCCTTACTGCAACCAACCTTGCAGGATCCACCTTGGCAAGCTCGGCCTCTGTCACGTCGGACTCATCAAGATCCAAGCTGCTAACGATTAATCCGTCAGAATTTGTGCGGTATAAGATCGAAAGGCCTTCGTCGGCGGACAGTGAAACCGGTGGGCGAGGTACTACTCCGACGACAAACGGACATCAAATTGCGGGCCATTCTGGCATTCTGCGGGTACACCTAATGGCTGGTCGGGCTCTGCGGAGTACAGTGAGGACTTCGGATTCAAGCTCGAGAACGAGGGACCTCTACTGTGTTCTGGAATGCGATAGAGTTCACAAAGCGAGAACTGTTGTTTGTACTGGTGACCAAAACTTTGACTGGGACGAAGTTTTTGAACTGGACATTGTCAACAATAAGGAGTTGGACTTTTTGATTTACTCGTGGGATCCTCAACTTCGACATCGACTTTGCTACAAAGGATCTGTGAACCTGTCGCAAGTGCTTGCTGATAAAGTACTAGGCAATACTGTTCATCAACTTGCAATCAAGGTAGAACCTCGAGGGACGCTTTACGTCAAACTTCGCCATACGCCTCCTGAAGAAGCATTTCGAAGAGACACTAGGCCTGGAGCCTTATTCGGTGGGGACGTTTCGAACGTCGTATTAGCTGAAGATTCAGGTTTGAATGTCCCACTCATTGTGCAGCGGTGCATTGAAGAGATTGAACGACGAGGATTGGATATTATTGGCCTGTATCGACTCTGTGGTTCCGCAACAAAAAAGCAGACGTTGAGGGAATCTTTCGAACGGAATCCTAGAATTGTTGACTTGAGCGCCGAAAATGTCCCTGACATTAACGTGATTGCCGGTAAGTTCCCAAAACAGTCGTAGAATATTGCAATCATTCGATTCCAGTATCTTACGGAGTTTATACTGCTTTCAGGCGTGCTCAAAGACTATCTGAGGGAGTTGCCGGCACCTTTGCTAACAAAGTGTCTGTACCAAATGCTCGTTGATGCCCTAAGTGTTTGTTTACCAGACGATCCTGAAGGAAACGCGCGGCTGCTCTTTTCTATAATCGAGTGCTTGCCGAAGCCTAACAGAGTAAGGAATCCAGTAAAGTTTTCAAAATATAACCTGTAAATTCTGAACTAACTAATTATTTCTCTGTTGACAGTGCACATTACTCTTGATATTGGAACATTTGAGTCTCGTATGCTCATTGAGTGACCGGAATAAAATGGGGCCCGTGCAACTTGCAGGCAGTTTTGGGCCTATATTGATGTTACATTTTGATGGAACTACTGATAGTCTGGAGTTCCAACCTACAATCAAAGTGTTGCAGTATTTGCTGGAAGTGTGGCCGTCAAAATCAGGTAAATGTGATCAGTTCCCCTCACATCTCAATGTATGATGTAGATGCTCTAGATACTTGAAAACTTTTTGTGTAGCCCAACTTTTAATAGGATAGATTTTTGTGAATGGGCGTTTGTTAAAAATGTGATTTGGGTCCATCAGTGCATTTTTTGCAGACAGTTCGGGCAGCGGGAGCGGAAGTAGTCAGGAAGGGTCCATCGCTTTTGGGCAAAGGACGTCCTTTCCCGCGTTCCAGCCCAGCCTCAATCCTTTCGCCCAAATCCCAGAGGACCTCATCGACTACAGCGGCCAACAGCACTTCGCTTCAGTTAAGTCCATCAAAGCAGTCTCCTGGCTCTCTTAGTGAATCATCATCAAGTCCGACTTCCATGCATTCATCCGCTTCTGGCCGAAATGAACATCCGTTAGCCCCCAGCAAGTTAACAGAAGCACCCTCTCTATCGATGTCCGCCATTAGTGGCCCCGTTTCCGCTACATCAGCAACTACGACAAGTAATAATATCACTACAGCTTACCACCATCAACCGCAAGAACCGCTTACCCCGTCGACAACTTCAAGTTCCCTGACATCCGTCACCACACCGAATTCCCTTACTCCCGTGTCCTCAAATGCAAAATCTTTAGCTCCCGCCGCCACAACTTCAAATTATTCCCTCACTTCCGAGTTCTCTACAACATCTGTTACATCACCGACACCAGGGTATATTCAACCTTCTGACACTAATGAAGAGTTATTTGGATCTGTTTCCGTGAGGAGCAGAGTTTGTGCTTTCGAAACCCCTACAAGCACAACAACCACAGCTTCTACAGGACAAAGTTTGTTTGGACAAGAAACCACGACTGGCTCAGCTTTATTCGGACAAGACAATGCACCAGGTGGCACCGGCCATAAAGACTCTAATGGAGAACCGGGCGCATTGAGTAGACTTTTAACTAGAGATTTTGCCGCTTCGCAACCAGCACAAGCCGTTAAACAGCAACATCCGCCACCAGTTCCCCCAAGTCCATTCATGGGAAGAAAGCTTACCGGTGTTCCAGGCAGGGCTGAACGTGCTAATTCCTTGGACGAAGGAACGCCTGCGATGAAACGTAAGCTACCGTCATTACCGCACAGCTTTGCTCATCCCGATCTTCCAAGTGGCGCTACATCAGCAGCCGATGCTTCTTCGACAGCTCAATCAATGTTTCAAAGGTCCCAGTCAGTAACTCAAGCGCCAAGTTCAACCAGCTACGCTCAACAGTCCTACGGCTACACCTCTTCAGCAGCGTCGTCAAGTGCAACTGATTCCGGCTACTCTGATATGCTCTACGGACGACCTTCCGTTTCAAGAACTGATAGCGGAAGTAGCGGGGGTGCTGATGAGTTCAGTTATGGAAGTTATGGTACTAAATCCACTGGTCCACCACCGCCACCTCCGAAGCCTGCACATCGGCAACAACCTCAACAACCCCCAACAGCAGTTCCAAGGCGCGAGAAAGAAATTATAGAGGCGACGCCTGTTCACGGTTCAAGACCTGGAAGTCAGTCCGAAGAAGATAGTAGCACCCCCAACGACGACAGTAGAAGAAGTAGCGTTAGTAGTGAAGCACAATCTGTCATCAGACAAGGGGCAATCAATGGTACATCCGCTATTACTGGAAGTAATGGCTTTGCAGCAACCTCTTGGTCATCGTCAGTTAGCAGCTCCACTTCAACGCCATCCACTGTTCAAAGCGGTGGCGGTGGCAGTAAAGGAAATAGTCCTGGGCCTACAACTCCAGCCACGCCTCCACCCGTTCCTCCGCGGTTGGACAGGAGACCATCACAGACTTCTCCAACTTCGTCACCTCCATCGATACCTCCGCCGGTTCCTCCGAGATTAGGTAGAGCGGCACCAGTCCGAACACCCTCTTTAGATGGTACTTGGAGTACCTTGAATTGCATTTGTTTGAATTCCCGTAATACAACTTTTTCTATTTTAGGTCGTGAAAACTTTGATGTGGACTGCTACACCATCACTGAAGAAAACGGAGAAGAAGACTATCTAACATAAACTGTGCACTGGCTGATCTAAATTCAAGACAATCGAGCTCAAGCTTTATTTTCTCAGACTTCTTGCGGACTTGTTCTCAGAAGACTACACTTCCTCTTCGTACCTTGCTGTTCTTACGGATCCTCGGAGACCTCCATGAACTAATACTATTACTAGTCGCAACTACCAAAAGCAATAAGTGGAAAACCTAAACCCCATAGTTGATAAAAACGTTCTTTAGCGTCTTTAATAAAAAAGCTAAACTACTACAGTATTTCAATTTATACGCTAGCGTTGTATCGTTCAATTTTGTATTCCGCATTTCCACATCATGTAATGTACTGAAAATGATTAACCGAATTTATGCTGAGGAGCTACAACAATTGTATAGTAACGGCCATGCTGATGATGAATGTAACGAGGACTTGTTCCAAAGTATTATGTAAAACTGCCGATAACGTACATGTACAATTATAGCCATTTGACTACCGTTTGCACAAACACTCGTAGCGTTTCACACTACCAATAATGCTGTCAACTCTTGATCTAATACCGCTGTAGTGGCTTATTCTTATGAGATTCTGTATGTAGCCGTGCTATGTGTATATACAGTAACGATTTAGAGCGTATTTGTAATTTTCTACTGCTGTATCTACTTATAGTTTGACACGTTTCTAAAGCGATACCTTTGCAAAAAGAGTATTCCAACTTTGGTAGCGCTTAGCTTATATGTCCGGACTTGTTATTTTGTACATAGCCTAGTGTACAAGATAGAATCAATATAAACTTGGAGCCTTAAATTTATCAGAGCCGTGTGTATCATCAGAAATGTAAATTGTGTGACTTTACAATACTGAACATATCAACTTCAATGCTTTTTATTAAGAATTGGCGAGATAGCGAATATCTTGTAGATTTAAAACAGTAGAACTCTAGATCATGTTGAACTGCCACAATCACTCGATCGCATGCCTTAGTAATGAAGCAAGCACGATCATTAACATAACGTTGTATTAATCATAACTGCCAATTTCAGTAATAATCGCTATAGTTTGTACGTTGTTTGTATTTAGTCATACAAGAACCGGAACACCGGAACCTAAAGTTACAAATACGGATGGCGCTATCAATTCTCTATATTATTGTTCCTAGTTGTTAAACCATCGATTGTTTCATAGTACGCGTATTTTATAGTTCACACGTGCGTTTGTCCTTAGGAGGAGTATACAACATTGGTTACTTATTAATAGCGAGGGTCAATTCAAGTTATCTACATGGGAACGTCCTTGTTCACTGTGAGTATTATATTGAATTGTACGTATACTTTGAGCGGTGCGCCTCACAAAAGATCTGAACCAGTTGACTAAGGTGATAGATTTAAAATGGCAATTAATTTGAAGTTGTTGATTAGTGGTACCAGGAACATTTTTCAGTTCCCATGTACTTTACAAGTTCATTGTTGTTATGATGATCATTACTACCACTTTTTCTATTGTTTCCTCTGTCTGCAGCCTACCCCCGGAGGTGTGGTTTCAAGTAATAGTTATTTTTGAACAAGTTTCGTTACTAGTCATAGGCGCTGGATAGAAATGTAATTGATCTGAAATATTTCGAACGTATCATAAAAAATGATATTGTGACTATAGCGTAAGTGTTACCGTTAAATGAATCTAATATATCGTTGTATCATCGTAGTTGGTTCACTAATAAAAACTCGAATTGTTGACAGTAATCTTGACACTATCGACCGCTTGAGCTAGTTTCATGTGTGCTAAACAAAGCTGTAAAGATTTGGAACAGATGAAAGTTTCCTGATTTCTCACAAGATGACATCCAGGACTTTATGCAATCTGAAAAAGAAGATTACATTTATTGTAAAAAGACCTGGCTGCAACTGCAATAAGTAAAGACGCATACCTTTTTCCAACACGATGGATCGGAGCTTAGTCAGAACCCCCAGAACCGGCACTGACGTTTTTCCGATTAAAAAACTCCTCAAAGGTCAAATAAACTAGGTCAATTTTTCCATCCTCAGCTTGTTCACCTTAGAGACTACCCTCGTAGCTAGAAAAAGGAAGTAAAAATTAGTAAAATCGCAAAGGCATACACTCCCAGAAGAGCCTTTACATAACTTTAAAGCTTACCCATACGAAAGACAGGTTCCCATCAGTACTACCTTCAAGTATCGTCCATCTTTACAGCATCTACTCGGTTGCAACGTGCACCACAATATGTGAACGAAAGCAAGAGCACTTCATAGAAACGCGGCGTTATCGTGAGAACAGATCGGAAGCAGCTTCTTCAAAGGACAAAACAAGCCTGAAAGTTTCAAACTGACATAATCAAAGACGTAACGCCGTTAAAAGTGCATAGTAAACCCAGTGATCTAATTGCTACCTTCTCTGCGTGTGTTCCACAATAGCAGAGTCTGCCGTAGCTTCTCCACGGTAAATCGGTCAATGCCAAATTTTTAAGGCGATGTCAATGATGAGTCAAAGGAGGGTATCAGGGCCTTATGCCTATGGCTTGAGAGACTTTTCTCATAGTAAATCCGTTTGCAAAACTAAGTCCCTTGAAATCCTGAAAGAAACAAGGCAGATTACAGGTTAACGTTGCAGACTTGCAGTTTGAGTATTGAGCAAGCTGGCGGATTGCGTACTTTACCGAGGGTGACTTCAAGGATCAAAAGGCGAGGCGTCCAGTGCAGTTTCAGCAGTAGACGGAC
>JAQGBJ010000267.1:0-50048 GCA_034698345.1 Sphaeridia pumilis
GAATCCAGCTTTATTTCACCTGTCGTCGGTACAGCTGATGGAACAATAGCATTGGAATCATTTGCCAATCCACCGGTGGTTCCCGCAGGAACAGATGTTGTACTATTGGAGCTCATTTTTCAACAGACTGAGGAACTAAAAAGGTTGGGGAATGTTGGGATCACTATCTTGGGTTCAAAGGAATGTTCCACCAGAACAACGGCGCATGATTTCAGAAGTCGTCAATCGTCTTAGTCTTTTTCCAGTCAGTTACTCTCCTAGGAGCTATTGAAGACGTTTTGAAGAACCTATAGACTAAGGAATGTTTTTATTAACATTTGATTCAGAAACTTGACTATGAGTATATACAATTAACACCTTGCACCTGCCAATTCTCCCGAATCTCAATCCTAAGGATTACCAATGACTGCGTCATTTGCTAAAAGGTGGTAAACTATTTTGGCTGACTGAACAAGAAATGACCAATACAACGTTCCTATCAGCAATTATCTTATGTACACAAAAGCTCCATCAGCAAAACCCGAGAAAAAGCAAGATATCTGCAATGATAAAATCATAAACATGGGAATTGGTCTCGGCCTGGCCATTTCAATGGCCAGATCAATGCCATAACGATCTCCAAAGTTCCGAACTCATTCACATGAAGTTCTGATACCTTACATACATGACAGACGCCTCGCAACATTAATTCTGATGATCTAATGAAGCGAAATTCATTGAAAACAGCAACTCTTCTCACCTCCAATTTTGTTTCTGACCCACTTCCGGTTTTCGAACCATACGCAAAGAAATTTTCACGACAAATGGAATGCACTAGCTGCACATACTTCTTTCCCTTTTGATGGCTCAAACGAGGACTAATCAGTCAGGTGGGTTAATTGCAATTCAATCCGTTACACAGATACGTATATACTTCGCTTTTGAAAAAAATAGCAGTTTCTGTTGACATTCCGTCAAAACTACAGACACCTTCAACTTTCGTCGGTGCAAAAGATACTCTCAGTCAGCAGTTTGTGACAACGGTCATAAACTCTGAGACTCGTAAAGCCAGTTAAACCTAATTTCACACCTGAACTAAATACGCTTCGAAATCTCGTTTCTCTACACTACACCAAAGGGAGCAAACAACACTGACTACATTTGACAGCCTGTACTGTATACACTGTGGTGGGGAAGAACGGGAATAAAAAAGAGAGCGATTCTTACACAGCTGCTGGCTAATACACGGGAACTGGCAACATTTAGCCTTCAGTAAAGGCACAAAGTGACGGAAGTGCGAAAGCGGCCAATCAGCGTTGTTGTTGCCGTATGTGGCAAAATTTGAACTTTGCAAGCTATTCGAACTAGAATTTTTGGGAACTAAAATTTGGAATGTAAACAAAGGAAATTGTTTCAACTTTGATGAATCATGGATTGTTTACAAAATTTTCTACCATCCATCGAGTTTAACAGCCCATCGAGTAATCATATCAGCTAAAATTTTCTTGCCGCATATGAAAGACAGAAGCTCTATTGCATTATAAATGGATGAAGATCGCATTAATTGTGGTAAATTAAAACTGAACTCACTTGATCTGTTCTTCAGAATGCTTAAATGCGGATATTTCCTCATTAAATTCAATTAAGCGAAATGATTCGGCTCATTCGATCCATTTTATACGTCAGCCGAACGTCGAGCGGGATATAAGTATAGATTAGCAAGATGCAAGTGCGATTTGTGTATGTAGGTATAGTTGGGGCGGAGCGCGTTTTTCAAAAGTTTGAAGTTCAGTCTCAAGTCTCGGTTGTGTTTGTTTACTTGCACAGATTCAAGCAAAACATTCACGCAATAATGAAAAAGCAATACCACCAAAGCAATTAATTTAAATTAAGGATTTAGGCTACACGCTAACCCTCTCCATTATAATGCCAAACTAGCAGTAATTTTAATAGGTTTTAGATTCGAACGTAACAATCCGTAACACGTAGATTTATTTATACAATGGCGACTGAAAACAAACCCCAAGATCTCAACCAGACTTCCGACACCAGCAACGCTTTGTTCCTTCATTCCACAGCAACGCAAGTAGTAGCCGGAATTTTCGTTTGGTTAGCGTTAATAGGAACGTGCCACCAAATTTATCAACATTTACGATGGTACGCGCATCCCACCGAACAGCGCTGGATAGTTCGAATTCTCTTCATAGTTCCCGTTTACGCGTTCGATTCGTGGTTGAGTTTGATGCTGTTCAATAACGAAAACTTGTACATTTACTTGGATACTATCAGAGATTGCTACGAAGCCTTTGTTATCTACAATTTCTTGTCATTGTGCTACGAGTACCTGGGAGGCGAAGGGTCGATTATGTCAGAAATCAGAGGGAAACAGATCAGGTAATAACATTTCTTGGACTAAGCTATAAACTTTGAACATATTGTCTGACAATGCCGTGTTTTGCAGGTCCAGTTTCCTCTACTGTACGTGTTGCTTGACTGGAAGAACTTATACGATAGGATTTCTGAGGTTCTGCAAGCAGGCGACACTTCAGTTCTGTCTCGTGAAGCCTGTGATGGCGTTCTTGATCATCATACTGGTGAAGATGGGCCATTACCGCGATGGCGACTGGAGGTGAGCTATTGAGTCTAACAAGTCGAAGGGCATGCAAATGAAATGTCACGGAAGTCACCGGGTTTGATTTAATTTCTTGCTGGTTTCAGTCCGGACAGTGGATATCTGTACATCACAATGATCTACAACGTATCAGTGAGCCTGGCGCTTTATGGGCTGTTCTTGTTTTACTTCGCCACAAAGGAGATGCTTAGACCCTACGACCCCGTACTCAAGTTTCTTACCATCAAGGCTTTGATCTTTCTATCGTTCTGGCAAGGTGTGTTTTCATTCATAGATTCGAATCCTTAAAATAGAACGAGGGTTAGTAACGAATTTCATATTGATTTTCTAGGAGTTCTCCTTGCTCTACTGGAAAAGGCTGAAGTCATAGGACCACTGTATGTGGGCTCTAAGAGATTACCAGAAGGCACAGTAGCGGCTGGATACCAAAACTTCATAATATGTATTGAAATGTTCTTCGCAGCAATATTGTTGAGATACGCTTTTCCTGTTCGGGTAAGTTACTACACATTAGATGTTCATTGCATTGAATATGCATTCATTCACTAAATCATATTTCATATTATCCATATCCATAGGTTTACTCAGGAAATTGCCAAGTAGACATTCCAGGAAGGTCAGTGACAATGTCAAGCATTTCCAGTAGCCTAAAGGAGACTATGAATCCTCGAGATATTATGACGGATGCAATACACAACTTCCACCCTCAGTACCAACACTACACGCAATACACTGGATCGGGAGGTAGAGTTATATATCAAGCTTTAAGATTCCATTACTTATGTTTCATGACTGACGTTCTTATTTTTCATTGAAGGTGATTACTCCAGAAATCATCGGGGCAATAGTGCAGAAAGGGATGGAACACAAAATTTGTCACGTCGAACGAGCAGTTCTAATCCAGGCCGTTCAAGTACTTCCGGTGGTATTGTTGCTTTTGGAGATTTTGATGAAGGTGGACCTCTAACTTCTGGACCGACTACTAGTGCCAACTCTAGTGCCGCGTGTATCGACAGTGTACAAGAGATGGTTGGGGGTGGTCAAAATGTTCGTGTAATTACTAGATCTAGCTACAAACTGAACCAAAGCCAAGATTTCTCAAGTGGCCAAAGAGAAGTTAAGAATAGACTGAGCGCTGCTAGTCTTGCGTCGAGTAATTTTGGAGAAAAGGTGTTACTTTTAAGCTCTGATGATGAATTTCAGTAGAATCTCGTAATGTTAGTAAGGAAAAGTGATTATACTCTTAAACTCTTCGATCGATAGCTCTAACGATCTAGTCTCAAAGGAAGTTACTCATGAATGAAACGAATGATATTATGTACTTGTTCATAGATTTCAGCAGCCAGTTTTGGTGCTAGAATACCAAGGTATTGTTCTGCGTGGAATTGTAATTGTACCAAATAAAATGAAACAGTCTAATTGCTGTTCTGTCTGCGAGGAAACATGAAATCTGATTAAGCTTTACAAGATGCTAACGTTTACTTCAATAGATATTTCGTGCCCTATTACAATGTAGCACTAGTATTAACAATGAACTAGAATTGTCTTAACCTAAGTAAAATATCTATGGCAGCTAAAAGCAGCTTACATGTCTACACGCTAAGTACACAAATACGCTAGTAATAGCTATTATATGTAAGAATCACACTATCTTTCCTGTGGAAGCGCAAAATTATTGTCAGGAAGAGCGAGTTATACCCTACATCCAGATATTTTCATGGAATTTGCAGCTTTTATATTCTACGAGAAGTGTTTAGCCCTTTTGGGTTAAAGCTTGGATGACGCCACCCACTGCTGGCAATGTGGAAGTACCCATAAGGAATTCGTCAACCTCACGGGCAGCTTGGCGACCTTCTGAGATGGCCCAAACGACCAAGGACTGTCCACGACGACAATCACCTGCAGCGAAAACGCGAGGGACTGAAGTGGAGTATCGGTTTTTGGATGTGGAAATGTTGCTACGAGCATCTTGATCGATTTCCAGTTCAGAGACAATTTGCTTCTCAGGACCAAGGAATCCCATGGCCAACAGCACTAAGTCGCACTTGAAGATCTATCAACAAAATGACAGTATTGGATATCTGCAAAAAACTTCCAGGTACTAGTGGATTTCTAACTTTACCTGTTCGGAACCAGCAATTTCTTCCATTTTCCATCTACCAGTTTCATCGCGCTTCCAGTCAACTTGTACTGTCCGTATACCTGCAACGTGGCCATTTCCGTCGTCCAAAAATTCCTGTCACAAAAATGAAAAATCCTTATATTTTCAAAGTGGAGAGTATATAAGTATATATATATATATACTACTTTTGCACTTTACCTTTGACATTGTGCTGAACTTCCGGGGATCAGTACCGTGTTTCACCTTAACTTCCTCATGACCATAATCGACCTTGAACGTTCTAGGCCATTGTGGCCATGGGTTATCACGGCCACGTTTGTTTGGTGGTTCCGGCAAAATTTCGAAAGTGACAATGGAATTGGCTCCTTGTCGCAGAGACGTTCCAATGCAATCACATCCGGTATCACCGCCTCCAATGACGATCACGTCTTTACCAGCAGCAGACATAGGGACATGGTTGATTGAGTTGCCCATCTGCTTCTTCTGCCAAGTTTCCAAAAAGTTCATGGCATAGTGGATGCCTTCAAGTTGGCGGCCTGGAATGGGCAAATCACGTGGCATCGTAGCACCTAAGCAGAGAACAATGGCGTCGAATTCGTCGTACAGTTCCTGGAAGCCCAAGAATATTTGATTACATACTACATGACAATGCCAATCGAAATATACAACATCCATCATACCTTAGCACTGATGTCTTTGCCGACTGTGCAGCTGAGCCTGAAATCGATTCCCTCTTCCTGCATTAATTTGACCCTTCGCTGAACAACTTCCTTGCTGAGCTTCATAGTTGGGATACCATACTGCAAGAGACCTCCAGCTCGGTCATTGCGTTCAAAAATTGTGGCCAAATGACCAGCCTTGTTCAATTGATGTGCGCAAGCCAGCCCTGCTGGACCACTTCCTACAACAGCAATGCTCTTTCCAGTTCTCACTGGCGGCACTTGTGGCACCATCCATCCTTTTTCGAAAGCATTGTCAATGATTGAACATTCTATGTTCTTGATAGTCACGGCAGGCTCGTTAATCCCAAGAACACATGCGCCTTCGCAAGGTGCAGGGCATACTCGACCTGTGAATTCCGGGAAGTTGTTAGTTTGAAGAAGCTGAGACAAGGCGTCCTTCCAATTGTTTTGATAGATCAGATCGTTGAATTTTGGAATGATGTTGCCTAGAGGGCAGCCATGTGAAGATTGGCAGAAAGGTACCCCGCAGTCCATGCATCGAGCAGCTTGAGTTCGTAAACCTGGTCAATCCAACTGCAATTTAGCAACCATAACAAACAATGCGTTGGCGAGTTTAGAGCAAAAACATACCTTTACGAACTCCTTGGTAATTGTAAATCTCATCCCAGTCGTCGGCTCTCTTTTCCGCATCTCGGTAGACGCTTTTCTCCCTGGGATACTTGACAAACCCTCGGACCTTGTCCGGGATAGCGTCTTCGATGTCTTTGATTGGCGCGTGATTTTCTTTCACTTTTTCCGGTGATTTTGACGCTACAGATTCTGCAGCTGCTTCTTCGGCAAGTTGTTTCAGAGCGCGTTGGTATTCATGCGGGAAGACTTTTACAAAGTGGCGAGCTTGAGCTGGCCAGTCAGCCAAAAGGTTAGCAGCAATTACGGACCCGGTCTTTGTTTGAAATTCTCTCAATAAGCCTCCAACCGTTTCAAGATCGCTATCCTGTTCCAAGGGCAGGAGGTCTACCATTTCCATGTTGCATTTTCTGTAACATAAGGACTGTAATCAAGATCGTGGCCGAGAAACTTAAAAAATTCAGAGAAAACTGAACTTACTGAGCCAACATATTGTCGGGGTCATAACAATAGGCAAGGCCGCCAGACATGCCAGCAGCGAAATTGCGACCAGTGGCTCCTAAGATGACGACCAGGCCTCCAGTCATGTACTCACAACCGTGATCGCCAACGCCTTCACATACAGCGATCGCCCCTGAATTTCGTACACAAAACCGTTCAGCAGCCATTCCTCTGAAGAAAGCTTTGCCGGAAGTGGCTCCGTAGAGGCAAACATTGCCGACAATGACGTTGAGTTCGCTCTGCCATTCAGGAGCCATGTTCTTATGGGGGTAGATGATGACTTCACCTCCAGAGAGCCCTTTACCAACGTAATCGTTGGCGTCTCCTTCTAAGGTGACATGACATCCGTGGATCATGAAAGCGCAGAAGCTCTGGCCTGCTGATCCAGTCAGCTTAATGTTTATGCTGTTTTCTGCAAGACCTTCATCACCGAATTCCCTGAAACCAAAAATTGGATTAGAAATCTGAAAAGACGAGTGTTTATCAAAGCATCGTACCGTGTGGTACTATATAATTTTAGTTCTTACTTGGCTATGTGATAGCTGAGAGTAGAAGCGTAAGCACGAGACGAATTTTCAATTTTCATTTCAATATCAACCCTCTTTTGCTTTCCTTCCAAAACAGGAGCGGTCATGGCCAGCAATTGGTTGTCCAAACGCTTTTCCAGTTCAAAATCTTGAGGGACGCTCCCTCCCACGATATTGACACCAGGTCTCATGAACAAAGCATTCTTCAACAATCCACCAAAGTTCAGGTACTTGGCTTTGGGATGCGTCGTTTCCTTAACGCGAAGTAATTCTGTCTTGCCGACAATGTTTTGGAACCGGGTAACTCCAAGCTTGGCCATGATTCCTCGGATTTCTTCAGCCAGCATGAACAAGTAATTGATGACGTGTTCCGGCTTTCCTTCGAACTTCTTACGGAGCACAGGGTCCTGGGTAGCGATACCAACTGGGCAGGTGTTCAAGTGGCATTTACGCATCATTGTGCATCCCATCGCAATCAAAGGTGCAGTGGAGAAACCGAATTCGTCAGCGCCCAATGCAGCAGCAACAATAACATCGAATCCCGTTCGAATCTGTCCATCAGCTTGCAATACGACACGAGATCGCAGATTATTGAGGACCAAAGTCTGATGGGTTTCAGAGACCCCCAGTTCCCAAGGAAGCCCAGCTGCCTTAATACCAGTCCATGAGCTTGCCCCAGTTCCACCGTCATGGCCAGAAATGACAATATGTTCAGCCTTGCCCTTGGCTACTCCAGCAGCGACAACTCCCACACCGACTTCAGAAACAAGTTTAACTGAGATTCGAGCAACAGGATTTGCACACTTGAGGTCATAGATCAACTCAGCCAAATCTTCAATTGAGTAGATGTCGTGATGGGGTGGAGGAGAGATGAGACCAACACCAGGTACCGAATGACGAGTGGCAGCAATGTCTTTGCTGACTTTATACCCAGGAAGTTCTCCACCTTCGCCAGGCTTTGCTCCTTGAGCCATTTTGATCTGAATGTCGTCAGCGTTAGCCAAGTAGCCGATGGTGACACCGAAACGACCACTAGCAACTTGCTTGATGGCCGACCGTTTGTTGAACATGGGATCCTGGTCTACGTACCGGTCTTCATTTTCACCTATTAAAGAAAATAGCCATTAGAAAAGTCCCAATATATCTGATGAACTTAAAACTGGAACCGTCTTTCAGCTCACCTCCTTCACCAGTATTTGATTTAGCACCAATTCGATTCATCGCTATCGCCAAAGTTGTATGCGCTTCATACGAGATACTTCCAAAACTCATAGCTCCAGTAGCAAAACGCTTGACGATTTCAGCAGCTGGCTCAACTTCAGAAATGTCTACTGGAGAATCAGAGAAGACCAATTCCAGCTGACCTCTTAGGGCACAATCCCGGACGCTTTCCTGTGCGCTTTCAACAAACTTTTCGTAAGCTGGTTTGCTGTTGTTCTTGACCGCTTCCTGGATGTTGGCAATGCTCAGAGGGTCGTTGATGTGTTTCTCACCCCCAGCTCGCCAATGGTACTGGCCAGGGTTCCGCAAAATCAAGCAATCGCTTTCTCGTTCTTGATAAGTCAGCGCGTGCCGTTCGAAAGCCTCCTCCGCCAAAATTTTGAAGGTAACACCTCCAATCCTTGAAGCGGTACCCTTGAAACACATGTCGATGACTTCATCCGCAAGACCGACAGCTTCAAAAATCTGGGCTCCCTTGTATGATTGAAGGGTAGAAATACCCATTTTAGCCATGACCTTTGCAATACCACGTTCCATAGCCCCGGTGTAGTTCTAAAGACACAATCACTATTGAAATATTTCTTGCTTATATATGTCAAGTTATTCCTCAAAGTTTTTTTGTACCTCGAAAATCTTCTGATCAGTCAAACTCTGGCTGAGTACTCCTTCCATTCTCAAGGATCTTGCAGTTTCAAACACCAAGTACGGGCAAATAGCATCAGCTCCATATCCCAGCAAGACGCACATGTGATGTACTTCTCTGGCTTCACCGGTTTCAAGAATGAGGCCGACCTTCATTCTCTGACGTTCTTCGATCAGGTGGTGGTGGACAGACCCCAGAGCTAGCAGTGAACTGATTGGCACTCTGTAAAAACATCACGAATTGTAAAACATTAATACATGTAAATTTCTCCAAGCAAAAATTCAGCTTTGGCCACATGCCTTTCACGTCCAGCAGCTCGGTCGGACAGTACAATCATTTGGTAATTCTTCTCAGCTGCCTGACAAGCTTCCTTGCATACCCTGTCCAGTCCCCTGGAAAGGCCACCCGGGCCTTCACTCTTATCAAAGGTGATATCAATCACAATAGTCTGAAATCAGCCAATTTTCAATGAGCTTCCAAGCTTTTAAACCATAACCAAAGTTCATGTTTCAAACTCACTCTCCACCCACGATGCCTCGTTTTCTTCAAAATTTCCAAATCGGACAAGGACAAAATTGGCAGGGGTAAGAAAATCCTGTGGCACTGCTCAGAACTAGGCTCCAAAATGTTAGCCTCGGGGCCGATCGGACACGCTAGTGACATGACAATCTTTTCACGGAATGGATCAATTGGCGGGTTCGTCACCTGGAACCATGAATCGATTAATAATTTTCAACTTTCACCACTTTACCCAGTTCCACTATCATACATACCTGTGCAAAAAGTTGCTTGAAGTATTCATATGGTAATGGCTGATAGAGTGACAAGCACGCAAGAGGAGCATCATTTCCCATGGAGCCCAACCCTTCTTTGCTGTAATTCACAAAAGATCCAATTTATAGTCTCCCAATTATCCCATTACCCGCCAATCGACAGTATAAATTGACTTACTCCGTGGTCAGCATGGGAAGCATCAAGACCGACAAGGTTTCAGTCGTGTAGCCAAACATACCCAATCGCTTATCAGCTTTGAACTGGTAAATTGCTCCTAAAGGGACAATCAAAATGAATTTATTCAAGCCCAATCCTCAAATAGTCTCTTTCAATCCAAAGTTTACAAGTTGCAAAAGGCTTCTCTCACCATCCTTTTGGCCATCAGGGGAATTGTTGAATCCGCTGCCACCAGTGGTACTCACACTCATTTCACTCTCCACCGGTCCACTATGAGCATTTCGAAGTTCATCCATTGTCACCTGCTCCTGCAGCCAGTGCCCATACGGCCTCGACTTGGCAATATTGACCTTGAGTTCTTCATCTTTGATGAACGACTTTTCTTTGGTATCCACCAACAACATCCGGCCTGGTTTCAGCCTTCCTTTTTGGACAACGTTTCCAGGGTCAGTATCATAGACACCGACTTCCGACGCCATCACCAATATGTTATCCTTGGTGACGTAGTACCGAGATGGCCGCAGGCCGTTTCTGTAAAATATCAAATGCATGAGCCCCCAATCCCAAGAAGAATAGCCCAAAATATCTACCCAGTTCCCTCACCGATCCAGAATAGCACCAATATATCTGCCATCAGTAAAGGCCAGCAGAGCAGGACCATCCCAAGGTTCCATGGCACACGCCGCCCATCGGTAAAAGTCCTTCTTCTCTTGCCCCATCAATTTGTCATTATGCCAAGCTTCCGGAACCATGGTCATGACCGCCTGCGAAAGTTTCAACCAATTAAGTAATGGACCGTAAAATGTAATCATATCATCATCAACAACAAAAGTTTTACCTCCGGCAGGCTTCTTCCTCCCGCCTGGACAAGAAACTCAAGGACACAATCAGCAGAGCCAGAGTCGGACAAATTCGGTTCGACAACGGGATACAGCCGTTTCAAGTTGGCTCCAAAAACTTTGTTCTTCATAACACCCTCACGAGCCTTCATCAAGTTGACGTTTCCTCTCAGCGTATTGATTTCTCCATTGTGGGCCAGCACTCTGTAAATGAAAAATTCCAGATAAAGTCATCAATTCCCCAGATAATAGAAACGATTATCCGAAAGAAAATAGACCAAAACTTGCCTCAACGGGTGTGCTCGTTCCCAACTCGGAAACGTATTAGTCGAGAATCTGGTATGGACCAAAGCCAAATACGTAGTGAAACTCGGGGCCTTCAAATCCGGGTAATAATTCCAAAGCTGCTCTGAAGTCAGCTGTCCTTTGTAAACAACGGTCGTCGTCGACAGGGAGCAAATGTAGAATCGGGCGCCAGGTCGCGGAATCGTGTGCGTCGCCCTCTTGCGGAGAATGAAGACCTGCAAATTGTTCACAACCAAAGCACACATTAGTTTTAACGGCTCTTGAATTTCAACCAGATCAAACACGAGACGGCACACGAAACATTTTCTAACAAGTATATATAAGTATCAAAGAGAATTTTGGCAATGGGTTAACAAAGCTGACTTTTGAAACTGAAACTCTGAAACACAAACTTGGATAGCATAGCAGCATAATCCACGCAAGAAAAGCTCATAATTGGCAATATGTAACGACTATACAGAGACTTGAAAAAAGCAACAGAAAAAGCGAGAGAAACTCGACTAAAACTATTTGTACTATTAGGCTAATGAATGGATACAGTTTGAATTACGGCTGCCAACTCTTAGTTGTTGCATGTTGTTTGTCGTGTGGTGGTAAAGTCTAAACTGATGGGTTTAATTGGCCATGATGTCGGTTGATGCTCACGCAATTAGGCTCGCAGATTTACCTTGATCATCATTTTCAATCATTGGACCCCCAGCAGATTTTAAGGAACCTCTCATCATCATTCCCACACCCCAACTTTCCCTATCTTCCTCAGTCACCTATTCCAGCCAGACAGGATCGAGCTCATACAGAATATGGCTCAGTTTGTTACCTTGTCACCATTCATGTATACATGAGTATTTGTCATGCTTACTTTTTCCGTCAGTATATACTTTCAAGCGGAAATGAAAGTGAATTTCTCACCTGTCTCTGAATCGCTGCAACATCTTCTTGGTCGCCGCTCAGGAACACTTGCCGCATAAACGGTTCAGAGCCACGGGCCACTTCGCCGATTGAACGGTTGTCCGTTGGTACTGTGCGCCAACAAAGGACCTGCAAAAAGTCAGTGTTTTAGCATACATTCGATCATATCCAGCGGCTCCCATCACTGGAACACAACTTCAAGAGAAAACATCCCAAGCGGGGAAAGAACAAGCAGAATATCTCGATAGCACCAGCAGCATGACCTACATCAGCTTCCAAGGAGAAACTTGGTGAAAGGAAGGAACGAGTCAACATTTGCAATGCTCAGTTCAACCAATCTATATTATTTTCGCTGCCAGCTGAGGCGAAAAATCAATACCAAAAGACCATCCAGCTGCATTGAATTAATTGAATTTATAGTGCATAAAAAACTTCTACTATTTTGAGCTCTTCAAAGCTAATTCTTCCAAAAAAGTGAACTTTTGACCCTCTCAAAACTTAAAACAATCCGAGATTTTTGAACAATTCTGAAGGTCAACTTTCTCTCGTCCAAAAACACCCGCATAACAATAATACCCGCCGCCTGCACAAGATCGATACCCGCGAGCTGCTATGAGCGTTCGACGTCACAGCTTCTGACGTCAGAGATGCTGGTCGTTGTGGTACCAGGACCTACAAATGGCTTCCACTTTGCTCCTCCTTCTTGATATTCACACAGCTTTCTCTCCTTCTCATATAGCCATTAAACCACATGCTGACCACACAAAAGTCCTTTAAAACAAAGTCTTGAGGGCATTTAAAGGTCGGACGAGGCTATAGTCTACAGCATTAAGCTCCGCGTTCCATGAATACGTAAACTGCTCCTTCTTTCCGTCGGCTGGAACGTTTCTCTCTGTTTATCTTCCAGCAGATTCGCATTAAGGATTAATGTCGCAATCCTTACTTTCAGGTCACATTCTCGTGCCAAAATTGCAAAAAGGCCTTCGCTCTCTTCATGATGAGTCTTGTCCAGAAAGAGGATGCCGGTAGCATACCTGCCGGCTTCAGGCAGGTCGACTCCTTGTTGCTCCCTGTAGGTTCAAAATACATTAGTTTGCAATTCAACAAGCAACATCTCAGGTCATCATGTATTTGCAATATGCTTTATTTGCTCACTTGAGGATCTTTTGGTAAAACTCGTGAGGAATCGCCGACATGACTCCAGCTCCATCTCCAGTATCATTATCGCAGCCGCAGGCTCCTCGATGGATCATGCGCGCAGCAAGTGTTCGAGCATCGCTGAGGATCTGCGTGATTCAATCAAACGTTATTATTATCAGCCACACAACACATTATTAATGGACATGTGATTAATCTATTTGTAACACTCTTTAAATTCAAATGCGTGTTGGAAACCTGTTCTTACTACGTCTTTGATGGTGATCTGGGATGGCAATTATATTATAATGTTGTTGTTTTGCAACGTTTCATCTTTTCAATCTTTTGAGACTCTTGAATATCCCTTGTGATCTCCAGTCTTAAGTACAACTACGACTCACTTTTTACTCTCGTCTAAACAAAGCCCAGTAATCTATCATGGTCAAGGTTCAATAGATTGCGGTATCCATTCTACCCATCATAAACTAATGGACGAATATACATGTATATATAAAGCTCATGATCAATTGTCATCTATCGTAAATTTAATATTGATACAGTTTACACATGATTGATCAGTAAATACTCGCTTGTCGTCCCAGCTCAAATTGTCTTGTATCGATTAATGAAGCTTTCAGACAGTGTGGGAAGGCATGGACTGGTTATCGATCAAGTGCCATTAATTTTGCGGAAATCGACACCTCTCTGCTCCATATGAATCATTCATCGGCTGACAAGCCTATTTTGCTGATATCACGAAATTGCATGTTAACTCCTATGCCTTTGAATGCAATTCTCACAGTTGACACTTGTAAAAAGTTCCATTGTGATGTCACCAAAGCCTTTTAGAAGTTCAAGTGGAGATTAGCGGCCTTCAACATTGTTCAATGCATTTTTAATCTGTCAAGTGTGTTTCGCGTCTAAAATGATTGAGCGGTGCCACTTGTGCAGCTGCAGCTTCAATTCAAGAATCAAGTCATATGATTCAACCGGCAAAACAGGGGCAGAACTCCGAACAACTGTGTAAATTCGAATGACTGACTGATCAAAGCTGCCGTCAGCTGCCAAAACTTGAACTTCGCCAGCCACAAGTCATGTGAAAAACAAGGTGATGTAACCGGGACGGAAATTGGCAAATCTGCAGACTTTTGGCGCAAGACGTATACGCCCAAGTACGTCATCGTGTACAGGTACAGCTGCAGGTGGCAGAGAAAGTATTATTACAAAAATACTTGGAGCAAAAGCCTGTCTGAAAAAGACGTAAAAACAAACGTTAATAGCGAAAGACAAACAACTTAAGTTGAAGCTTATTATCGCCTTGTTTTTCAAACGAATCTGTTCTCAACAAGATTATTTTAAGTTCAAGTTTTAATAAACTTTTAATCCTTGTGACCAAACTAAATAATATCGCTTTCGACTTCAACTTCTCAGATTACATGTCACTACCAAACCCGCGGCCATATTATCGATCACGATCAATTTAAACTTGAATGCGTGATACCGCTTAAAAGTCAATAATAAAAGTATATATACATTCTCGTACTACTCGAGATTAATCCAACAAGTTCATATGTCATGACTGGACTTTGTTTCGAGCATATGATTACAACGTTATGTAACAACGTTCTTCGGAAGATTATTGACATATGGCGGATTTTTAAAATATTCTACTAGGAAACTCTGTTTTACAGCTTATGAGTGATTCACCTCGCAGTCCGAAACTTTTAGAAAATTAGAGCAACTAGGTGGCGAAATATCTAACAGGCATTTTACAACTTGAAAAGTAAAAGAATCACTAAACATTAGAGAGGAGCACGTGAATGATATTTTATGGCTGATCGGTATAACTCTGTGGGAACGATTTGTAGCTTCAGCGTAAGTAGACGTGTGTTCCACTTTGTTCGCTGGCGCTGATACCTAAAGTCATAAACGGAATCGCGAAAATTGCGTGGCATTCTGAAAGCTACAACAAGCTTGAGTTCTGGCTAACGGTAAATACGCGTGAAGAACAACATTTAAAAGCTGAGAGCAAGTGTTGATGAAGGATGAGTTTGGAAAGTTGAGTCTTTGCCAAAAGTGAGGAGTCGACGTTGCAGTAGCCGCACTTTTAACAGAGGGAAATGTAGCGAAAAAATTACTACGGCTTTTGGTATAGCAAAAGCCGGAAATGAACATGCCATGCCGTTGATCGGTGCATCCGAAATAAGGTGCTGCTGCCATAGCCGAAGCCGGTACACGCAACCGAGATGAGAATCTCTCAAGAAGGAATGTAATCTGCAGCGTTGGTTACGTGACGGCAGATAATTCAAGTTGCCAATTTCAAAACGTGACTCCTTTCGTGCTGTAAATTGCATAGGAGCTTTAGTGTGTGTAACTGCAAATATCAGCTGGAGAATAACCTACCGACATACTAAGTGGAAGTAAATGGAAAAGCGTCTCGCGAGTGGCTTTGACAAGTATTGGTAGCTGGAAAATTCCAAAGTTGGCGGAATTCGTACAGTAGTTGTACATGAGTATTACGGCAAATGCCAAAGGTTTCGCAAAACAGCATACACACAAGTTAGAAACTCTAGGGAAAACAAGGTAATGTTTTGGCTCGCTTGCATTCCAGTATTGATTATTTTGCAGCAGTACGTGGCGCCTTTCGGGACTGGTACAGTGAAGTCGGGCTTTTGAGAGCATATGCTTATTTAACGGTAGGGGAAAGTTGTGTCGGAAATATACACAAAGCCTTGAGACGACCGGAGTAAAGTGAGTGGAAATATCTGTGAGTAGATTGTAAGCCAATTAGGCTGATTTAGCAAGGGCGTAAGCGGCCTAATAGTTGATAAACAAAGGCAGGGTCCTAATCAGTATTCTGGAGCTGGAGGGCTGTGGGAAGATGAAACGTTGCATTTGAGGTATAAATTGGTTTGGCGAATGTTTTTCATAAAACTAACCTTGTGAGACGCCTTGCCTTCGATGCTGACAATAAATCCAACGCCGCATGCTTCCCGCTCGTACTGTGGATCGTATAGGCCTATTTTAGCGGGCCCTTCCCAGGAGCTTTGCTGGTGGGAGCAGGAAGGGTGAAGTTGGCCGTCTTCTCCATGCTCCCAAGTTGCTGTTCCACTTTCTCCAGACGCTTCTGAGTTCACATTTTCCGAGGTTTCATCATCCGGCGTTTCCTTTGTGTCGTTGGTAATGGAATCAGCGTCAATAACATGTTGGGGAGAAATTGTCACGTCGTCAACAGCGGAATCAAGGGCTACTACTATGGGTTCTGGAGCAGGAACAGCAGTAGTATCCAGCTGGATATTGATTCCCATGGTTTTGTTGGAATGTAGTTTGATTATAGTTCTTTTTGTGGGTGGTGGTGGTGATTACGAACGGTGTTTTTCTTCTTCTCGACAGCTGGGGTAAACTGTTCACAGGCACACAAAAACAAAAATTAATGAGAGTATCTCCAAATTAGTTGGAGGAAATAAACTTTGCGAAAAGTATACACTCGAATAGTCTGTAAGCGCTATGCGCTTTCTCTTGTATACGAAACTTTGTCACGCTTTCAGCACAGGAGGAAAGTTCGTGGACTTGTTGTCGGGCCGAGAGTTTGGGAACGACTGACGGGTATATTCCAGGCTGATGTAGACCAAAAGCAACCAAACCAAGAAAGAGTGGGAGCTTTCCTAAGATTTAGTACGCAGGATTGAAACTAGTATTTATACTTATGGTTTTGGAAGGAAGTAAGGCAGCTGGTGTATATACCTTGTGATATTGGTGTATCTGTCAGCGGTAGAACTGCTGACGACGACTTCAGCAAGGTAGACGGATGACGACGACGAGCGAGGGGCTTTTAGAGCCAACGAAGGATATCCGTATGTCTTCTATGATAACTTGACCTGGAATCTAATGTGTGGTAGACGAGCCAGCAGATGCTGCTGCTGCTGGATACTCCATTAGTTGAACGACTGGTTATCTTTTAATCTGGCTCGTATCGCCGTACTTGTTCTGCTCTTCTATTGTAGTAATCTTCTTTGCTTTTATGAGGGAGTTGATGATGGAAACTTTCAAGAACCGAGGAAGGTCCAATAAGGGGATTTACTGAGGACGACTTCTGGACCTATAAAATGCAATGTTAGGAATTTGAAGGGCATTATCTTATAAGTTCAATACTAAATGAATGATGAACGTAGAATGAAACATACGGAATATAGGCGAAACATTGTCAAGTCAAGGCCATAACGGTGCACCTAGTGCACCAGCTTTGAATAACGGTACGGAGCTTCTAACGTACTGATAGTGAGGGTGGTTAGTAAATGCCTTGAATTTCCGACGGTAGAGTGCGTGCATGCTGTGCTGGGAAAGCTTGGAATCTTCGGAGTGGGTAGAACTGGAAGAGCGGGTTTGCTTCTTTCGGTTAGTATTTTCTGGGGCACCATGGAACATGTTCGGCTTGATTAACTATGGTCTTGCAAAATGATGGTAACACTGGAATATCTTGAGGATCTGGGAGAAAGGAACAATGATTGGTTAGTCAGTTAGTTAGGGACAAGAGCTGAATAAAAAATGAATGTTTGATTTCTTATGTTATTACAATGAATTACTCTGGTTTATTGCGGAAATAAGACGAAACCTTTGTGCAGACATTTTCTTGACTGACTTGACTTCATTCTTCACGACAAACGTCCAATACTCTAGCGCTAGGTTCCTTGACGTCTCCGCACCATCTTGGAAGCCAATAATGTGGAATAATGTGGGCAGTGCGACCGTAAAATTTTTCGTACGTCTTTCTGTAGAAGAGCGACTCGAAACTTGTTGGGGGGACGTGGCTCATGGTCTCTTTGCTTTCTTCAAGTTCCTTCTCGGTGAACATTCCTTGGGCGTTCTCCCCACAAATTTCGTACCAACTCTTTTCTTTCTTGCTGACACCGTCACTAAAGGCACACTTGGCTCTGAAGAGGACAGATTCGGGAATGATGTTGGTTCCTTCAAACGATTTTCGCAACAACCATTTTTCTACGCCATCAATTGGGACTCGTAGTCTACAATCCAGCTTGAGATACAAGTCTATGAAGCTGAGACTGAGGAATGGGCAACGAGCTTCCAGTCCATGGGCAGCAACTCCTCGGTCGGCACGTAGGACATCATAAAATCCGATTTCTTTCAGCAGTCTGCAGTTTTCATAGTGGCTGTCTTCAGGGCTGGGGTTCTTGTGGAAATACATGTAGCCGGAACAAAGTTCATCAGATCCGTCGCCAATGAACAAAACTTTGATGTCCGTTTGCTCAGAAATCTTCTTGACAACCAAGTACTGACCCACTGAAGCGCGAACAGTAGTAATGTCGTAAGATCCGATAGCCTTGATGACATCTTGAATGGCATCCAGGAAGTCTTGAGTTGTCAGCTCAAAATGCGTATGGTCTGTGCCACAAAAGTCAGCAACTTGTTGTGCATACGGACCATCAGTTCCTCCAGGCATTCCAATGGAGAAAGTCCTCAACTTGGGTTTCCCAGCCTTCCGCAAATGCTTCGCCATCAGCCCAACAACAAGTGATGAATCCAATCCTCCAGACAGTAAAGCGCCAATGGGCCGGTCAGCATGCATCATGTTCACGACCGCAGATTCCAAGGTTGATCGAACCTGTTGATGGAAAGAAAAGTTGTCGAGTAAGTTTCTTCAAGGAAACACTTAAAAGTTCTACAAACTTTTCAGAGAACTGTGTCAGTCAATAATATTATACCTTTCCAAGAACCTCCTCCAGATACTTGTCTCCGAAAATATCCACGTCGGGTTCTTCCACGCTGGCGGAAATTCCGTCAAAGTCGTAATACTTTACAAACTCTTTCTCCACGGCCGCCTTTCCCATCGCTCCCACTTCAATGTTCATTTTCATATAAGCCCCAGGTGGGAACAGCTGGATCGAAGACTGGTCCATGATGTCTGACAGAGACATTAGTTCACTCGCAAACCCAATTCCATTGTCGTCTTCCGCAAAGAACAAGGGACGCACACCAGTAGGATCGTGACCAGCATAAAAGGTCATGCGGCTGTTGGAATAGTCGATATCCAAGATGACAAAGGCAAACTCCCCATCCTTGATTTCTTCCACCAGCGTTTCGATCCCGTATTCCCGATAAATATGCGGTATCACCTGCACGCCATAAAACGCAAGCCCATTAAATTTTAATACCTTTTCGAATATTAATACAAAAACGTCCATCAGAATTTCGTCCTTCTTACCTCACAGTCAGATTCCGAAACCAAGTTAAAGTTGTACTTTTCCTTCAACCGTTCATACGCATACAGTTCACCGTTGCACAAACAGTAGATTGTGCGTCCTTTCCATTCACAGACAAACGGCTGATCACCGTTCGTACTCTGGTCCATGATAGCCAGCCGGTGGAAGCCCAAGAAAAACGGCAACAGTAGATCAAACTCGATAAAGTCTGATCGGTCTGGACCACGGTGTTTGCTCCTAATGAAAGACTCGTAAAACTTGAGCTTCATTTCCGGTGACAGGCTGTCCCGGTTTTTCAAAATGTAGCCCCAAATACCGCACATGGTGGTGACAAGATCAACTTCTTCAATCAACTAAAAATCTGTAAAAAATCACAGTCGACACGTTTCAGACTTAACAGCTCCAGCCGCAAGTTGCAAATACAGTCTGACTGGCGAAAAAACATCAAACTCACCAAGAACTATGGTGCAAGGCAGTGCAATCTTGAATCTGGCTTTCGTCCAACACAGTGCTTTTCCTCATGCACCACAAGCGCGTGTAAAACCGGTAGTTGCCGAATCAGCAATTTCTTTCCAACTAGAGACAGACTTGAGCCTTTCAGACTTGTTGATCACGAGGAGTCTTCAAATATACTGGTTAAACCAGTCTTGCCCTGTAATCAATATTTAATAGTCGTCAAAATTATACCAGTTACACGCGTTTCAGTCATGCTCACGGATCAAATGTCAACGCAATCTTCAGACGTTATGTAAACTACTCCAATTACATACCCATTCAGCGTTTCTTTTCTCCACAACGGAATTTATCGATTCGGCACTTCAGCGATGATAACGTACAAAACTTAACTTGCCAAAGGTCGAAGTTCAAGAGTATTTAACAGGAACAAAGCTGATTAGCTCCAATACATTGCACAATCGCGTTAAACACAATATATATGCTCAAAACACATGCTGATTCTCCAGAGGAAGCATATTGACAGCGTTATCTGAACCGGAAAAAATTTTACCCGGAGAGACGCACCAAGGCTATTAGCGACGATTTGCAAAATGAGTGCAAACCCGTCGTTCATTTCTGCAAAGGTTTTTGCACGTTTCACTTCGCCCCTTGAAAACGTAAACAAAAACGGATGTAAACAAACCTGAACAAAATTTCGGTTTGATAACAAGCTTTCTCAGGTTCTGAGTACAGATTTTATAATTATTCTTGAGAATTAAATGGGAAATCAAATTTTCTGGGAATATGTGAAATTGGAATGCAATTCCATTAAGTTCATCCTGATTTTCTCTCCAGTTGGTAACTTAAACTTGAATTTGGTTTCAAGTTGTGAGCTTCAAAAGTCCCGTTTCCTGTCCTCATTTAAGTTCAGATTCTCTGCTTGGAAAATTTTTCAGATTCTGAAATGTAGTTCAATGGAAAATTACTCTTGAGAATGAGTGCCAAGTCTAACCTCTTCTGGGGAATATTTTCCGTTAAAAAACCAGAACAGGTAAACAACATCTGCGAGCTCACTTGATCATGCTGAAGCTATATTAGCCCAAGAATGTAAAAAAGATTTTTGGAATTGCAGCTGATGGTCTCTGAAAATCGCCAAGTAACCTGGAACCTCTGATGGGAAAAGATATCCTGTCCTCGGTTCTTCTTAACGAAATCAACCGGCAAGGTATCCTGGAACATGAAATTTTGCTGCTGTAAGACATAATTCAATTTCTCAGTCAATCAGTCAGCTTTTCATGCTCTCTTGATACATGGGAACATCATCAAAGTTGTTTTGGATCGATAGTTTATGATCGCCGTTTGAATGTGCTTTTAGGCTCGTGTGACCACTCAAAGGTTTCTTGCTGATTTTCAAAGCTGAAGGCCTGAATCTGAATCATGGATCGATTCTTCGACTCCTAGGAGGCAAGTGGCTTGATTGCTGTCACCAGAAGCGTAAATAAGCTCACTTTTTAAAAGCGCTTACATTTCCAAGGTTTCAATGCAAGTGAGTACATAAGATCAATCATACCATATTTTTCACACACACTCTCTCTGTCACAAAAGTAACTTGGACAAATTCTATTTGCAGTTCTCGAGAGAAGTCAAGCTCGAGAAGAATATACAACGGCTTCAGTGATGCTACTAGAAGAAGAAACATGTACGGCTTGAGTTGAAATCACTTTCCATGGAAATTCGGAATCCAATAATCAAACACTTGGTGGTGCAATTCACCAAGTCGTTCAAGTACAAAGAAACCGATAGATATGTTCTTGTGCAAAGTTTTCGAGTGGCAGCAACAAGTAGTGCAAAAGAAAGCCGATGAGTAACGTTAGTTTGTTATCTAAGGAACCTTGTAGGACGTTGGAATCTTTGGAACAGTAGCTAGCAGAGTTGAATCCCAAATGAACATATATGGTTCTGGCCAATTAGCAAAAGTTGTGTAATTTCTCAAGTTGAAATATGCTCAGTACCTTAGTCTAGAGAAACTTACAAAGACTTATCTCAGTAATGTGGTGCAACTTCTGCAACTTCTTGTGTACATATAGAACATGTGTATTCAGACGAGGTCTATGTGAATTATTTTGTTTTCAAGTAGGAAGTGGCTGCATGCAGGTGAAATTATTACCCAGTACGAGAATAAATTCTCTAGACTTGAAATGCTCACTCAGAACCAGCCGAGGTTTAAACACATAGAGAGTAAATCTATGCCGTTGTTGCTAGGATGTCAACAAAAGGTTTTTGCAGGTAGAAGCGCTAGAATGTATCTATGGCTGCATATGATCTCTTAAGGTTCTTTATGACAACTGTTGGCTGAAAGGGGAGAAATGATCCTGTTTTCTCAATAGAAGGAAATAGTCCACAAGCGTGTCTTGGAAATCCTGAAAATAGGGAGGAAGAAGATTACATTTTTGTAAAAGTTTAAATAGAAGATGGAGTACGTAGTGTATTTATACATGATTCAGAAGGAAATGTGTTGTTCGTGTAGCAGAAACTAATGTCCCAAACAGGTCTTCACCATTATGATCATGTCCCACGAGACTACCAGTTCATTAGAATGAAAAAAGAAGTTTGTGTATCCTAGAGATACCTTCTACTGCTTTTTAAGAAATGGCAAAACTTGCCTTTGAAGACCTACAAAGGATTTTGTGCCTATTCCTCAAAGTGCTTTAGTGTGAATGAGACATTTTTCTCTAGATCAACTTCGACAGCGTCTCATTTGCTTAAGGTCTTTTTCTTCTCGCATATGATCAGAGGCTTTAGGGACTTTGGTGTAGATTTTTCAAGGAATTCGCCAGAGGCAGAAAAAGAAACTTGGATCTTGGTAGAATGTATCGGTCTCGGTCTCTTTGTTTATGTATTAGGAAATGGAATCTGTGTATTCCTCTGAAACGAGCTATTGATACGTCATAAACATGTATAATTCAAAGGCGAGATGCAATCTTGGAAAAAGGTCGTCCGTCCGTCAGGATCCATGTGCGCTTCAAGGATGAAAGCGTGTGTTCCAAGTATGCACCGAGGTCACATGTGCATTCAACTCGCTTTCGAAATGGTGAAGTCTGGGTAAATCTGTATCCAAGATATATATTCCTACTTTGACATTTTACGTATATTATACTTTTGACTAATAGTTGCATTTGATATTTTACAGAGAAAAGCAACAAGCGACGACCACCAAGACGCGCCTCCTACACTTTTCGAATATGTATGAATTCATCCACCAGAAGCTCAATAGCTCCGAAGGCGTGGTGGCATTCTGTTCTCTATACTCATGTCGATGACGATTAATTCAGTGTTTGTTCGGTACTTGGTTTTTATGTGATTGCTGTAAAAGGTTCTACATGAGTTGAGGGGATCGTTTCAGTCAGGTCAAGTGCAGGCATTTAGTAAATGCTAAAAGTGGAGGTGTGTTTATAGACGAGGAATATATTCAACAAAAGTGAAATTCGACACGGTAATCACAAAAAAGCCGTTGGAGGAATCAACTACTTGGGGCAGCAAGAAACCAGCAGCGGTTCAAGAGCAAATGGTCTCGTTGGCAGTCAGTGTTTCGTCAGCGTGGTGGTGGCAGCTTTTGGTGGTTGAAGAAGCACGTACCCAGTTCTACAACAAGCGTCTTTGAAACGGGGAGAGAAAGTTGGAATCGGCTGAGACCCACAAGAGGCGGCTGACGGAAGTTGAATATATCTTCAAGGTATTTCATCCAAGTTGATTCAGTTACGGTGAAAGAGGGTTGGTTGGAGGACATATTTTTGGTGCGTTCCATCCAACGTGGACCTTGTTCAGGCAGGTGTTCGGGTTCTTCGAAGCGGGGAACTTGTATATATGATGGATTGAGTCAATAGTGAATATATATAGGTTTGAAGTTTTGGTGCTGCGGGCGAATGTGATCTTTAATATTATTATATAAGTGAATAACGGGAGTGTTTGAAGGTTTGCTGTTAAAGTTGTAGAAGAAACTTGAGGTGGTTTTTCAAAGTTCAAGTGCAATGGCTTAAACTCGTGGGATTGAATGGTGGTGTGGTTTTGACAGAAGTGGCGAACAAGTAAAAGTTGTAGAAGCTTAGGATGGTGGGAGACTCTGAAGTTCAAGTAGTTGTGAATTCGACATGGTTAAGAAACTGACGTAGTTTTGATCTGGATTGACGTATGTCAAAACTATAGTGCTATATACCGACTGACTGAGTTCTAAGCTGTCAATTCTTCAGTTTTGTATAAGAAGTGGTCCCGCCGCTGAACTGTACGAAGGATATAGTGGAATTGGTTGAGGGTGAGACACATATTCTTGTAGAATTTCATGCCAAGAAAGCGTGTATCGGCGACATGAGCACTTTTGGTCGTAGATACTCGAATTGTCTGTGTAATTCATGTGGGGACAGGCAGGTAGCCAATTATGTCACGAAGGAAGGAGCTCAGTTCGGCTGGCTATTTGGAACTTCAGTTCCGCGACTATAGATGTGAATTATTTAGATAGATTCAAGATATCCAAGAAAAATACCAAAGAGAATGTGAAACGCAAATGTTATGCTCACCTGCTGTGAGATGGACTTTTGTCCCAGCTAGTTGTTACGAGAATAGATAAAAACGTCAATGTTTACTATAGGAAAATGGCAAAGAATTCGCTCAAAACATCCAAAAACTCAGCAAGAACTCTTACTCTTATCAAACAATCGGTGGCTTCTACACGTAGGTCTTCTTCCCAAAATATCTCCACAGAAACTTCGCTTACTTTTTGTGTACTTAACGATATTCGGCTGCGGATTGGGAAAGTTGGCCATAGCAAGCCCGTGTGTAAACAAAAGGCCTTCAGTTAGTACAAAATGGGCTTAAGTCTAGTGAGCAATAGTAGAAATTGGCGTACAACTCCTCTTGTATTTCGAAGGCTTTGATTCCACTTGTCCATTACCGAAATAGCATGAAATTCGATTCTAATCCTACAGTTTGATAAAAAGAGAATTAATTTATATAATACTGCCAACAATTGTCGGTAATCGAAATCCTAGGTTATCGATTTGGGCCTGCAATTTCATAGTGAATTTTGTTGGTCAGTTTTGGACTGTACTGAAAATGAAGCTTATTTGTCCAGCACATTTCCCATTCTTGATGCTCGTTAAATTCAGCCCTGGAGAATGTCAATATTTGAACTGATTCCAGCTACGGCTATCCAATTGATCACAAGTCTGACTGACTGACTGAGCTCTTCAGGCTTCAGTCTCTGGATGCGTTCTAATTGATGATCGAGTCTTGATCGATTACTTCAATCCGCGGTACCTGCTCTGCCTCATGTTTGAGTTCGATTTTTCAACCAAAACTTCCCCATTAGAAGCCTAGGCGACTATCTTCAAGAACCGTTGTCATCGGCTTGATCAACTGCATGCATCAGAGTCTCGTCTCAAGTCCTCAAGTCCCATCGTGCAGACACCACTTTGCAGGATTTTGAAACGAATTTCTCGACTCCATGAGCCACATAATGCAAAATCGCACATGACTTCCAAAATTCTCTTTTGGAGTTTGAAGAACAAAAGCAGCTTCAACTTATAGAGCTGACTGACTAAAAGAGCTCAAGATCAGATTGAGGGCTCTTGATTCGAAATATGATTAGCAGCAGACTGTGAATGAGAACATGCCTTTACTATACAGCTGTATTGAAGAAGAGAGAACAAAAAGAAGAATCTTTAGTAAATATGGTTTCTAAAACTTGTGTAGAATCCTCCTCAACTCTTTAGTTCGTCTAATGTATATTCCAGGCATAGCTCAAGGCTCTCACAAGAAGCCGTGTACATACATATGTGCAAGAAGACAAGACGTATGTGAACGAATGCTAATTCATGCTCAAAAGTTTACCTTGCACTTTAATTAAAAGAAGAAGATTTCTAGCAGCAAGCAGATTCTCTCTTGAAATCTAATGCTAGAAGTTGGAAGGTCAGGACTCGGTGGCTACATTTTAGTTATACACAGTTAAGAGGGAAAAAATGGGAAACGTTGTTTCTTTTGGCTATACCTTTGGCCGCATTTCTTGTGCAGGAAGTGGATGTAAATTGACTCTTGAGGGAAAGATAAACGGCTTGTGGCCTTTAAGGAACTATAAAGGAGATAATAGGACGGATAATAGCGTCCAACTATAAACTAGCTCATGTATATACACTTGCACAGACACACACACACGAGTGCTTCTTTGATATAATCAGTTTAATAGGAGGAGAGAAGAAGTCTTGTTAGTTTTAGCTTTTGGTTGGGTAATCTCAGAATAGGCAATTACGTGGTGAAAGGCACCTGTGAGAAGAAGAAGCATGAGAAGGAGGCGGAACCAAGGAAATCTCGAGAGAGAAAGTTGACGTTGTGGATGAGGTTGATGATGGAAATGATCATTTTGGGATGTAAAAAGGTTGTGGAAGCGGGAGGAGGGGGAGGTGTAATTAAATTCACTGCCGGCAGGAGTCACTTATCAAAATAATAGTGAGCTCCGTATGCGAGTCAGGTCAGGTTGAGAAAGGAGAGAAAGTGTGTGAGGCCTTTTCAAGAGCTGCTAAAAGCCAAAAAGTGAATTAAGAAAAGAAGGGAGAGATAATGATATACCACACCCTTTTTATCAACAGAAAGTAAAAATTAGCAACGAGACATAAGTTATCTTGGATGGAAACAAAGGCGTATACCGTAGACTGATGAATCGTCGAAATGAGCTTCAAGAAGATATCTAGGAACCTGAGAATATCTGAGCCTTTTTGGGCAAGAACGTATCTGATGATGGATATTTTCAGTGTATTTTGAAATCTGCTTCCTTTGGATACTTCAGTAGAGGTTGGCTGGGTTGAGTCGATTCAGCAGAAGCGCCGTCAGCTATTTTCAAGTAAACAATAGTTGCATATAGCTGACAAGTATCAAGTTTCCAAGGAAATATGCAGGCAAAAGTGTATGTGTGTGTGTGCTTTTAACAATGGAACATGGTGGAAAGATATGGGACTGGAAGAAGGTTTACTTCGGTTAAAAAAGAGAGAGAGCTTCGTCGAAGTTCGAAGATGGCGAACAATTGGAGTAGCATCGAGTAATTGAATCGGAAGATTTGAAGTTATTCCCGAACTGTAGCTTGATTTTTTGTAGTTGCAGATCTGCTCGGAAGTCGCCGGATCTGGTACACAAACGAGAAGTTCGCCAGCCTTCGCGAAAGTGATGGAAGACCACCACTTGACCACCAATTTGACATCAAAATCCCTGGAAGAGCTCGAATGCATTTTGGGTCATTTTCTCCTGCATGACAATACGAATACGACAGACCTCTTGGTCAGTTCAGAACCGTTGGCGACTGTCGCCACATTAGAAGTTGCTACCGATCGAAACGCTACTGTTTGCAGCCGACATTGGGATGGCCTACTGTGTTGGCCCGAGACTTCGGCGGGGGATTCAGTCACTTTGGGATGCTTTAAGCACTTGCATGGGATCAAATACGATGGTAAGAAATACGCAAGCAAGCAAACAAACAAGGGCCCTTAGTTGGTATACTTTCATATATTTCTATGGCACGCGGCGAAAGTTTGTAGGAAAAAAGTCAAGGTTTTTGGGGGAAAGTTACTGCGGTTTGTGGGTCTTCTCGTTGGAGTTGGAGCTGGGAGCTAATGACGGAAATAACAGTAGAAGGAATGGATGTAGCAGGTTAGGAAGTACTAATTCTTGTTCTAATGGTTCAACAGGGAATGTGACGAGACTATGTCAACTGAACGGGACGTGGCAGAACCAGACGGACTACACTGCCGCCTGCGTCCCTTTGAACAAGGAATCTTCTAATGACACCATTGCCTATACACACGATGTTTACTTTGCCGGCTACTGCTTTTCGTTGTTTGCGCTCGTTATAGCGATGGTCATTTTTCTGGCGTTCAAGTAAGTAGTGAATCTATATATGTCGGGTTAGACAGTTCCGGGAACAATTCCAAGATTCGTACCGCATATATTTTATTGTTCGTGGGAAAGAGGAAATAATGGGGGGAAACCTTCTTGTTACACACATAATAACGTTGTTGACAATTGACCGCTGTTTTGTTTCGCAGGGAACTTCGATGTTTACGCAACACAATTCATACTCAACTAATACTCACTTACATTCTGGCTGATGCTCTATGGCTCACTACGAGTATACAGGTAAGGAAGCGAGAGCGCGTCCTGTGCGTTAGCATGCAGAGGGTTGGAGAGACTTGGCTGTAGTGGCCCTTTGCTCCTCCTCCTCCTCCTCCTCTGTGCTCTATGGCTTGGAGCGGTGGGCGCGGATTTTAAATGTTTGTTTACGTTTTCCGCATGGATAATGTGGCTGAAAGAGTGTTTACACTTTTACAAGTTTTTTATCTCTTGTGTTTTGCAGTCAATTTTTGGCCTCCAGCTCAACTCGTCCTGCGTCACTTTCATCCTACTTCATTACTTCCATTTGACCAATTTCTTTTGGATGTTTGTTGAAGGTGAGAGGTTCTTTTTGCAACTTTTTGATACACTTTTATCCTTGTAATTTAGGGAAGATTTAACAAGGTTACGAGTTGGGAGAAAGAAGAAGAAAGTGGGGAAACAAGTAGCTAAAAGGGTTTTCTCCTCATTTCCACGAAAAAGCCGTAGAAAAGTGTGTTTTGACAATATGTTGAAGAAAATAAATTGAATGGAGAGAAAATTAGGTGGAGGCTGTGATGGCGGTGGTGTTGTAAAAGTGCTTCTTTTTGTGATCAAAAAAGACTTGGATGCAAGACTTGGAGCGACTTGAACAAGTCGAGATAGTCACTAGTGTATTGTACAGTAAATGGAAACCACCAAACAAATCGAGTTTGCCCGCATCACTTAACAAGTGATAACGAAATGAAAGGCTTTTGGGCTGAAATTTGGTGGGTAATCGTGGATAGTTTACTTAGTTGGCTGGAAATATAGGGTGTTTTGGTGCCTTGGTGTAGTGTCTCTAGTGCCGCAGTGAGTAGTTTAGTAGTAGTTGCAAGTGGTGCTATCGAAAGATACAAGAAAATAGATGGAATACATTAGTAGCAGTGTTAGAGAACGAGTCTCAAGAGTGCTGTAGTTTGGAATTAAATTTATCACAGATTGCTTTGTGGATGTACAAGGGCCTCCATGTTGTAGTTGCAGTGGTGCTGCGTTTGGTGGTTTTGATCTCTGATGTGGTTTTTGATTTTGGTGAAAAAGCAATATACATCTGTTGGGTTATAAGGGTGTGGAAAGTCGGGTGGGTCTTCACATTGTCTACTGACCAGTGGTGTGTGAAAGCATTTTGTAATCAGGTTAAGCGGGAGTCAGACGTTGACGTGGGAAACTTGTTTGATGTTCAAGGCCAGAAAGCACTTTACGACATCAAAGTGAAAGAATCAGGAAGCTTGTTCAAGGAATTAGCCTTTCATTAATGTTGGTTGTTGATGGTGGTAGTGGTACGAGGTTCCTCAGAGGATATAATAACAAAAGCGCTTGTGGAGGTTGAAAGTTGGTGTTGGGGTTTCTGAAAGTGTGTGAATCGCTAGAAGTGCGGGTGGGCTTCTAGTTCACGACTTTGTAGATAACGTCAAAGGGATGGACGTAGAAGAATGAGTGTCATTACCGTAATGTTGTGTGTGTGATGTTGTTGGTTTATAAAGTGCGAAAAGTAATTTGTTGTGATCTACTTGCATTATTACAGGGCTCTATCTCTACGTGCTCGTCGTACACACGTTTATGGGCGGAAGTGTCAAGTTTAGAACGTATGCTCTACTGGGATGGGGTAAGTCGCCAGATTTTGCTGTAATTCAACCCCATGTACATTACTTATGCATGAGGATGTTGACCGACCGAGGGTGAATTGTACTAATGCTTCTCGTATTTTTGAAGGGGTGCCACTACTGCTAATTGTGAGTTGGGTAATAGTCAAGTGGGTCACACAAGCGGATGCTGAAGTCCATGTAAGTTGATGATACTGGTGCAGATTTGCTGAATCATCACTTTTTTTTCAGACACGTACGTAAAATACAATGGGATTGTGTCATGTTACAGAAATCTGAAACCGAGGGAGGCGATGCATGTTTATGGCTCAGCGTCAGCGCTTATGACTGGATCCATAAGGCTCCAGCGATCATTGTGTTGGCGGCCAATTCGTTGTTCCTGCTCCAGATTATGTGGGTACGTCACGTGCATACATTATGTAATTCTTCTTAATGTTTATGAAACATTCAAGTTTTGCGGAATGTGTAATTCATTTGATGTTATTTTCAGGTGCTCATTACAAAATTACGTTCCGCTACCAATCCGGAAACTCAGCAAAGCCGGAAAGCTGCCAAAGCATTAGTGGTTTTGATGCCGCTTCTGGGCATTACATACGTCTTGGTTTTGAGGGGATCGAGTCAGACTCCTACGTATGAGTATACCCGGGCCGTCCTTATTTCGACACAGGTATATGCGAGACTTTTGAACACACAAGAACGTTATACAATAAGTGACTTTCAATATTAAGCAAGTGGAAATTGGTTTCTTGTGAGTGACTCAAGATAGTAGTAGTAGGTTTATCCAGCGGAAGTGAAAAATTGAATTACCCCTTTTGTGTTTGTTCCTAGGAAAGAGGTAGCTGGGAAAAGCTTTTTGTTTCATTATACACGGTTCGCAACATCCGTAAACATTGTAATTGTCTTGCTATCTAAACCGCACAGTTTATTATTCAGCCATTAATTACGGTAGAGGTCCTTTGCTAAACGGGAACAACAACAAAGGCGTATGTCTTGCGGGGGAATCGGAGCAATCTGTAGGAAAATGGACGTGGTTTATACATGTAGCAGCTGTCCCTGGTTCTATTCACATGAGTTGTTCCCTAAGGCGTCACGTAGGAAAGTGAAAGACTGAAAGGATTTGCACGACTTCATTCTGGTAATTGAAAGAAATGTGTTGGTTGGCGGGAATAATGGCGGTGAAAGCTGCTAGGAAAGGAACAATTACACTTGTGGCAACATATGTTTGAACGAGGGGCAGTCGTGCAGGCTTTTTGTATTTTGCTAATACAGTGACTGTTTTTCACAGGGATTCCTGGTAGCCCTTTTGTACTGTTTCCTCAACGGCGAAGTTCGGATAGCACTTCGGCACCGCTGGACACGACTTCAGGACATGGGCTACCTTCCGTGTCTGGAAAGCCGTTGGTGCTGTTATGACGAAGATCGAATAGGTGGAGGCATCCGTGACTGGTCACCACGTTCCAGGACTGAGAGTATCAGGTATGTAATGTATCGTAAGAATGATTGCTTCAAGAACTTTTGTTTAAGGATATTATGATAAAGTATGCAAGGTTAACTCATTTCATTATGAAATATGCAGGAAAGTAGAAGGAGCTCTTTTGGATTCGTGCAAATATCATTTATTATGCAGAAGCATTTTCGCAAGCAAGCAAGCCCGTTGGATTCAATTTAAAATTGTGAAACTTGAAGAGTTCTCCGTATGACGACAGGCCTTTAATACACAGCCTAATTTATAATGTAGAAGAAGATAAAAGGCCTCGGGCTTTGAACTTGTCAGGCTTTTCGAGACGGGTATTACGATACCATGTTAGATGGAACAAGAAGACGAAGAAGAGAGAAAAGTTTTCCGTTTGCTAAATATAGGTTGAGCGTTGTTGTCGTTGGAAATATGGCTCCGAGTCGGATGATGTAATGATATGTGTAATTCAACCCATGTTCAGTCAGTAATTGTATATTCTTCTCTCCCCCATCCAGACTCTGTACACCGACACAGCTAACGCCAGTCTACCGGAAACGGGAATCGTGCGGAAGCGAAGTGACTACCTTGACAACAGTTCTGGGACCACAAAATGGATCTTCGGGCATCACAGTCGTGACCACTGCTAGTGGAGGACGCAAGACTTCGTGTACCAAGATGTACAACCTGAACGATGCAACAAGTCCTTTGATGCTGTAGAAAGCCCGGAATGCTGGAGGGAGATTTTCAACGATTCTCGTTTATAGAAAACTTCAGGCCGCTCCAGGCCCAGTAGCTGCCGCCGCCAGTGTTTCTCAAACCGGACTTTATCAAAGGAATTCCTGTAGTTCTGGAGTTGTTTTGCCAAAACGTGTGTACATGTCGTCGGGACGAATTCTGCAAAAGGGAATTTCAATGGTGCTAAAAGCGCTTACATGTTCCATGTACAAGTTGTGTTATCTAAAATACTCGAGATCAAAAGGATTCTTCAGAAGGCCAAAAGGTGGGAAGCGTGTCAGAAAGATGACAGACAGATTCCATGTGAAACGCTGGATTTATTCCTGAATGTTAAGCATACATTGTATATACAAGATTTGTGGCTTGATGCAAAATACTGTAAATGTATATACAGCCCTCTAACTGTGTACACGTAGGATAAATTGTGCATGTTCTTTAAAGCCACATATGTGTCAAAAATACTGTTATTAGATTCTCTATATGGCAAATTCTAAAACATGTACACTAGTAAGTATCCGTGTGATGGAGGGGAACAAATTTCGCTTACATGTCGGCTGGCAGACATATTCACTTTTTATGTTGAATGTTGTTGTTGGTGTCTGTATAGCACATTTTTGTTCCAATTTCTGAGTTTGTCCGTCCTACGGCTTATTATGGTGCCAAGAAGACGACTTCAAGAATTGGAGTTGTAAAAATATTTCTGTTGATTAGAAGCAGCTTTGTTATTGTTCGCGCGAAAATAAAAAAAAGTTTATGACCTGCAAAATCTACAGTTGGATTTGCACTCCAAGGGTTGGTAGTTGAAGTTGAAATTACAAAATTGAATTTTTACACATTCCAGCGGATGAAGAAGCAAAATGTCTTCATCCCACAAAAGCACAAGCGAAGAAAGCGGAAGGAAGACATCAAGTCAAGACGAGGACGTAATTGTATTTCTGTGTTGTACAATGGGCTTATGGAGAAAGCTGAGAGTCTCAGCCTGAGAATTGGCGAGAATTGGGAGAAAATTCAGTCCCGAAGAAAGGTCTCTCTCAATGTGTTGCGTGTCAAGAGTTTAAATTGTTTCCGTTGTTCAGGACTCAGAGAAAGAAGAAGAAGAAGAATGGGCAAGTTGAGAAATGATGAAGAAATAGCATCTGTACTTAACACACAGAACAATGACGAGAGCCGACACAATGAAATTGCGGCTGAGCAATAAGGAAAAACCCGACAGTTTCCCCGGAATTTACTTGTCATTAGAGTTATGAATCATCACAGAGAGGAACGTGAAGGTCCATTAGAAAAATTATTAATTGCGTGTCACAAAATGGTGAGGGGATTCATAAAAATCGGGACGAAAGCGATATTAAATTCTCGCGGGTCGGTGTCCATTAAATCCCCCGGAAGACAAAAGCGTATATAAAAAGGAGCAAGATTTTTGTGGGGGAAAAGTTGGTGAATGCTCAAGAAGTTTCTGGTCTTAATCTGGTGTGTCGTTGAAGAGATTATAAAAGTTTTGCCAATTTCCAGCATTTCGGAGGGAAAAAACAATAACGTGTTTAAGCTTAAGAGCATGTCGGTTTAATGAATCATAGTTTCAGCCTTGGCCAACTATTATCAGCAAAGTCTCTCTACACAAAAGTAAATCCTGTGTGATTAAAAGGTGTAAACGGTAAAATGAAGGTTGGAATTTGGTGGTGTTGATACTGGTATTGTTCAGCAGGTTGGGCTGCTGCTGAAAGCTGCAGGAATTGAGGTTGGCTGTTGTACAAGTTGAAGAAGGATGAAGTATCGGTGGAGCCAAAATCAGCAGCATTGTTGAAGTCATCTTGGAGGAGCGATGAGTCTTCAGGGGCCGCTTCGGCGATAGCCGAAGCGTCGTCGACGTTTGTTCTGAAGCCGCCGCCGTACTTGCATTCGTACAAAGGACTTCCATAATAACCTTTGGGGCAGGAACACACTGGAGTTCGTTGCCGAACTCGGCAGAGGGCTCTGACGCCACAAGCTCCGATGCAAGGGTCTTGGCATTTGTACTGGATGCAGGCTTTGTTGTAGGCACAATCCCCGTCGTACTGACATTCTGGGCGGCAGTTGGGCGGGCGCCCAATCATTCCAGCTCTGCAGGAGCAGGCGACGATGCCTTGGCTGACTTGGCATTCGCTATAGGGGCCGCAGACGGAGCAAGAGTTGCTGCCACCTGATCCTCCTGATTGGTGCCCTGTTGATGGTCTTGACGGAGGTCGGTTTGTGGGCATTGAGGGCGTGTTGTGAACCGGTCGTTGGGTTGGATACTGAGGATGGTCTTCGGAGGGCAACTTCGGCTGGGCAGGGTAACAGTTACCATTCTTGCTTACGGGATAGCCGGCGCGGCAAGCGCATGTTGGTTTATGGTTACGGACGAAGCAGTCTTGGTTGATACCACAGACGCCTTGGAATTTGCAGGGGTTCAAGCAGCGCCCGTTGACACAGCCCTTGGATAGGGAGCAGTCAGAGTCCTGGGAGCACTTGTCGCCCATTTGACAGCCAGCGTAGGGGTCGCCGACGTACCCTTGGATGCAGGAGCAGACACCTTGTTGGCGGGCGGAAGGGGAGGAGTTACTGGGGTTTGATTGGGGGATGACACAAACGGCGTTGTCTCCACAGGGTAGGGGGTAGCAGGGTACCGCGGGTTCTGAAAAGAGCGCCAAAGGGGTCTTAGCAGAGGTCAATGAGGGGTGTTCTATTTCAAAGAGTATGTACCTGCATGAGCCTTGCCCGCACAGCGAGTATAAGGGTCCCCACGGGTCCCCTGAGGGCACTGGCAATTGGGCAGATGGTTCCGAACCACACACTCGGCCCCGGGACCACATCCCGCGTCGTATATCAAGCATGGGTTGGCACAAGTTCTGTTGCCTGAGTAGCATACCTGGTCGTTGGGGCACTCGGAAGTTTTGGAACACTTCATATTACAGGCGACCAAAGGGTCCCCGAAAGTCGGATGAGGGCACCGGCACAAGGCCCTGCCCCTATGGGGTTGGCATTCTGCGTTCTTTCCACAAGGGCTTGGGTTGCATGGGTTGTTGCCTCCATCAATAGGCTCGTCTGAAAAACACCTCATATTTTGTAGCACCACAAGATTATTTGAGGGCCCTGGGGGCCCTCAAAGGGGGGGAGTCCAAGTTCTTACCATTGGGGTAGCATTGCCGAGTGGGGTCTCCAGAGAACCCTGGAGCGCAACTACACCGATAGTTATGCTGTCCAGTCCTGCAGATGGCATTGGGTCCACACACGTGATGAGGTCCCGCACAAGGGTCCCCACACTTGCCATTGATACACATCATATTCTTGCTACAGTCGTCATGCCTGGAGCATCCCCGGGGTCTGCAGCCAATATACGGATTTCCCGCCATTCCAGGAGTACACGTGCAAACCGCCGACCCGTTTTGAACATCCTTGCAGACCGTGTTGGGACCACAGGGGCTCATGGCGCATGAGGTCCCTGCTGCTGTATGTTGCTCTTCCTTGTAGCACGCCGTATAAGAGTCGCCTTGATATCCTGGCTTGCATCTACATCCCGCTCTTCCATCAGTTCCCATCAGGCATTCAGCATTGAGACCGCAGCTGATCGAGTCGCACTTACTGCGCATGCTAACAGCCCCTGCTGCAGCAGCGCTAACGGCCTTGATGTAAGTGGTCCCTGAATTCCTACACTCTTCAAATGGGTCTCCGACCATTCCAGCACTGCAGTAACAAACTGGGTTTTGGTTGACCACCCGGCAGCTGGCGTTCTTGCCGCAGACGCCTTCTTCGCAAACATAGTGGCAGTAGCCTGAAACGCATCGATACTCGTTGGGACATTGGCGGCTCTCCTTACATTGTTGCCTTGTGCAGCTGGGGAAGGTGCCCACAAAGCCAGTCTTGCAGTAACAATGAATGGCCCCTCCGAAACCGGATCTGCAGACTCCCAAGGGCCCGCAGGGGTCGCCAGCGCATGAGCTCATTGAAGTGCCATTGTTGGTGTTTTGCATGGTTTCAGTGACTCCGCAACTAGGGACGTGGTCGTCAACTCGACAGGTCCCTCCGCCGGACCCGCAGAGGTCCTCTGCGCATGGGTCGACACAGCGCTTCGCAACCTGGTCGCAAACATGGTCCGATGCGCAGTCCAAGTTCTTGCTGCAATGGTCATGGTCAGCAGTTGGAATACTTGGCGCTTCCTCAGCTGGATAGGGAATGTACTGTTCATCGTCTCCGGTTGTGGTCAAATTGAACTCGATGTAGCGAACAGTTCCGTTGTAGGCCGCCGTACAGACGTATTTACCAGCGGGCGATGGGAAGTCGGCGGTTCGAAGATGGAAGCCCGTTTGCGGGTCGTATGAAATTGACTCGTTCAGGGGGCAGTTCAAAAGACCCTGAAAAGTTTGGCGGTTAAATTTGAAATTGTTAGAGACTTTTTTGAAGGATCTAGTTTCTTACGTTCACAGATTTTTGAAGTCCTACAAGGGCCCGAGGGTGCGACACACTGCAAGGGATCCTCAACGACGGCTCAGCCCTTGAATACTGAAGAACTTGGCCGCCAGGAGACGTGAAAATATTTTGTCCTGAAATGGAACCCAATATTCACCAGTTACATACTGTGAAACGTTATGAGAAACCCCGGAGAAAATATGTATTTTTGCAGTACCTGGAACGTAGATGAAATACGAGACAGCGATGCGGGGATCCTGCAGACTTCTGCATGTATAATTGCCAGTATTCTTTTCCCGTGGAGACGAGATGAGAGCGTAGGCTTTGAAGTCCAATTCGGAAGTTCGAACGTCGGAGGAGGCTGAGTGGGCGGCGAATTTGACGCTCGTATTGGTCGACAACGATGGACGCTAGAGACAAAAAGAGGCAAAATTATATATGTAAGACTTCGATGCCGTTTGAGCTTAAAATTTAAAGCTTAAAGGTTATGTTCAGATATCATTAATCCGAAGAATCTTTCAGTCGAAATTTTACCCCGTCTCCAGTATACACCCATTGAACTGGGTACTCGGCAGTGCAAGTCAACAGCAGATTTGACCCGGGCTTGACATCCTCACCGACGATGATATCCGAATTATGAGGCTTGTTCAAAACAAAAGGCGCAGCGTCTTCGGTGACAAATTCGGAAACGGTTGTGTTGGGCAATGTCGTATGTAGTTCGGCGCTGGTAAAATATACGAGAAACTGCAGAGCTACAGCGAAGTTCACAATGGTAGACGCCATGTTTAATGGCTACGCAACTACAGAAGCTCAACTGAGTCCAGCTGAGCGTTTTGTGAAACAGGTATTAAGCCGAAAGGGCGGAAACGAAACTGGTTTGGTGGTGTTTCGCCCAAAGACTTTGCGAAACTGACCTCTCAAGCTGAAGATGAAAGTGCATTTATAAATGAAGAAGAACATTTGGACCTGTCGGCATTTGAGAGGATTCCGAATACAAGATGAACAACAAGATCAAGATAAAGAAGAAGAGCAAAAGTTAAGTTGTTGGAGCAAAAAATGTGATGGTCCGGCGAGAACATTGTTTCTTTATGTGCGAATTTTTCGGCAAGTTTTGTAGTGGCGAGGTTGCTGCTGCGAACTGGAGGATGTCCGACGTTCATTCCGACGACGACCATTAAGATTACATTAGGTAAAAAATGCCGTGTGTTTAAATCACTGCGTTATCCTCCCTGCAAATGGGTGTGTGGAAATCCGCTTTTAATTGTTTCATCAACCCCCGCCTGGGCTCCGTTGTCGCTTTTGAAAGAATAAATTGTATTCTGGATGCATGTGGCTTTAGTTTGGAGCTTGGAGGAGACGCTGGTGGAGCTGAAATGGATTTTGGGCTAAGGTTATTGATCAGTTGAATCTTCTTGGCAATTAATGAAAGTTTTGGTTACCTCGTCGATACATTAATTTATGACCGCTGCAATTTACAAATCCATTTTGGGAGTTGGTGGGCTGGAGGAATGGGCATTTTCGGCAAAACTTGTGGCATCAAGTATTGGTTTTTGTAATTTTTACAGCACTTGAGGAAAAATATGACAGGAGAAAAATTATTCAGCAGGTTTTTGCAAATGCTGGATTTTGCCGAATCGGCGTAGGCACATATAGACGGCGGCGGCACCCGCATGGCCTAAAAAGCAGAACAGACCAGGTATTTGCATTCATCAAGACAAAAGAGATTTATGTGTATTTCCTTACAGCGTTGGATGATCATTATAATGCGATGTTGCGAATTCACGAATTCAAACCGAGCTCTTCAACAGTGCCGATGGTTCATCTTCGAGACGTTAATAGCGCACGCCGTCTGTTTGATAGCGATTCCATAGCTCCCGCCGTTAAATGTTTCTTGTTCCGAACTTCGGGGATGAGAGTCTCAGTTACAAGAGCATAGCATGTGGGATTTATCCGATGGCAGAGGACAATCTAAATTTAGAATTTGTACAATATATTCCGAGAAGAAGTAGAAGAAACGACTCTGCATTTTACATTATGTTCATGGCGGAATCTCGGTAGTTGACGCCTGAAACGGGTAGAAGGCACAAAACCGATCTCTTTGTGTAGTTGGAAAGCCGTTTGAAAACTGAAACATTCAAACCAGTCGAGTAAATCAAATGTTGTAATTAAAACTTTTTTGGTGCTGGAAAATGGTGGAGTAACAACCTTCAAAACGGAATGGTCCTGTGACTGTTCTGATTATCTGCGATACCTGACTGAAAGTGAAATTCGCACAGTGGGAAAATGGCAAAGGTGATGTCGTTGTTTGCCATTTGGCTATGTTTTTCTTCTTTGTGCTTCTTGGGTACATCGAATGGGCAATACAGAAGCAGTTCATCTGGCGGCGGTGGTGGATTGGGCGGGGTGCCAGAAGTTATTAAAATCGGTATGAGAATACATAATCCTAATGGCTTTTATGTTGTTGCTGGACGTTCACAGGAGGAGTGTTGACTGCGGGTTTTTACGTCCGAGTCTGTAATAAAGTTTATACATATTATAAAGATAAATCTGATCGTGAAATGCAGACTTGGCAAAATGTATGAGAAGAAGAAGGAATTACCAAAAAATTGTTTGTAAAACTGACAGGCGGCTTGTTCGATGGCCTGGGTTCAGGCGAAGAATCCGCGTTCAAGCATGCAGTGGAGCGATACAACAAACAGGCGAGGTTGACCGGTGGGTCACGGTTCGAGTTCAAAGCGTTGGTTCAGAATGTGGAACCTGAAAATTCATATGCAGCGACTCAGAAAGGTAGTAACGACAGCTAACTTGCAGACACAATACTTCAAACTCCAGAAAATGTAATCGAACCGAACTTTTTAGTTTGCGGCATGCTGAAAGAAGGCATCGTCGCAATAATCGGACCACAAACCCTTGGAACTTCCAGCCACGTTCAGTCCATCTGCGACGCTTTTGAAATTCCACACATCGAAACCAAATGGGACTTTCAACTTCGAAAAGAAAATTACTTGATGAATTTATTCCCGCATCCCAGTACACTCAGCAGGGTAAGTTGATCGACAACAAATGTAAACAAAGGGACGCGCGCGAAATTCTAAATTCGCGGAAGAAAATTGCTCAATGGTTTCCTTTGTTGTTCTCCTTGAAGGCAATCAACGACATTGTCGAAGAGATGGAATGGAAGACTTACGCAATTATTTACGAAAATGACAAAGGTTTGTACATTCTTCAAGATTTGTTGAAAGCGACAATCGCTTGGAAGGACCGCAAAGCGTTGGTGATGCAGCTGCCACTTGGAAGTGACTTCAGGTGTGTTAGAAAATTGACTTTGGAACTATTTTGGATATTTCGAATTGTTGGTAATGTTGTTGTGACTTTCAGGCCTTTATTTCGTAAAATCCTACGTGAAACTGAAATCCGCCGAATCATTCTGGACTGTCATGTCTCTCGTCTCCCCGAAGTTTTGAAACAAGCGCAACAAGTGGGATTGTTGACATACGAATTCAGTTTCCTGCTGACTACACTTGACTTGCACACGGTTGATTTGGAAGACTACAAGTTTGCAGATTTGCAGTTGTTCGCCTTTAGCGTAATCAATCCTGAAGATCCAGAAGTTTTAAGTGTTGGTGCTGAAAGAGCTAATTTGGGAAGCTCTTCTGCGTTTAGAAGGAATCAAAGCTTGAGTAGGTCTGGAGCTGGTGGGCCTTCATATTTTGCGGGACAGTCGGAGCGCAGTGATGGTCTCACTCCTATTACTGTAAGTGCTGCTGGACATTTTAGCAATATTTGTGGCGCCGCTCATGATTGTAAAGTTTGAAACTTTTCACGTGTTTCAGACGGATATAGCCCTGATCTACGATGCTGTAAATCTGCTTGGCCGAGCTCTGACCAATTTACTGGACTCTCCAGCCCAAAGGATCGAAACCCGGTCTTTGAACTGTGAGAAAGCTGATACGTGGCAACATGGGTATTCGGTGATCAACTATATGAAAATGGTACCAAATCAGAATTTTCAGTAGATATGTACCGAGACCAGCGGGGGACAAATAGATAAAGTCATAAATTATATTCCTTTTGATTCCAGGTTCCGCAATTGACAGGTCTGACCGGAGCGGTGCAGTTCAACACGACTGGTTTTCGCACTGAAGTCAACTTGAACGTTCTGATGCTGCAAGAACAAGTTTGTGCTCTAAGCTCTTCTTTTTTCGTTCGATTAACTCGTTCAGTCTTGTGATTAATTTATGGCAAGCGCCGCATGTGACCAAATGACGTGTGAACCAAGAGACGGGATTTGATGGAATTTGAGCGGATTATGTGTCTATGCTGTCAGAGTACAGATTTTTAAGTATAGCAAGACAAATGACTTCATCAAACCTCAAGCCTTTGGGAAAACATTGCAAGTTTTTGTGACTGGAATGATAACTCGATGATTTTGGTTTTGCAGGGATTAGCCAAGGTTGGAACTTGGGGTTCTACATCCGCGGGCAAGTTTGATTGGGGGCCTGAACCAAGCGCGGCATCTGCTGCGGCTGACGATGAACTTATGGATTTGAGGAATAAAGTCTTGACTGTGACCACGATTATGGTAAAAATTTATGCGTTTTATTCGTATACTTAAAAGTGTGTTCTATAAGGTTTTCTTTCAGTCTGAGCCGATGACCATGTTCACAAGATCCGAAGAACCTCTGACGGGAAATGATAGGTATGAAGGCTTTGTGGTGGACCTTCTAAACCATTTGAAGGACAAGCTTCATTTCAACTTCACAATCAAACCTGTTAATGACGGAACCTATCCTGGGATGATCAGAGAAGTCGTGGATGGCGTAAGCAGACAGTGTTGAATTTTGCTTGTAGATGCATGAAGCGCTAGGCTGATGGGAAAGGAGCAAATCGACTTTATTTAATGGGGAACAATACGCAGATTATTGGCGAATCGATTTAGGATGAGAAGAACGAGAAGACGAGAGATATGTAGGAAGGAATGAATGCAGTGGGATTAGGAGAAATTCGAAGAAGGTGGAAAACCGTCGGTACTGAACAAGAACAACGATGGGTAAAGCTAGAATCTATTTCAAAGAGACTCTGTCTCTTTTGAGGAGAAACCGAATACTACTGTTTTTAATATTGACTCTGGAGAGACAGATATATATCCGGTGACAGAATACCTGGGTAAAGGTAGGGAACAAAATAGGAGGAAATGTGAAACTTTGGTTGGTGTGTAGTTGAGGACAATAAAAGCTCCCAATCCCACGCTTGAGCGTACAAGTTGAATGGTACTTTGCTTCGGTTACCGAACTTGGATGAAAAGAAAGAAGTAGAGTCGAGGCATTATTTACAACTTTTCCTATAATGATTACACCAATACCGAATGGTTTTTGTTTCACCAACAGACGGCCAATATCGCAGTAGCAGATCTAACTATCAACAAACAACGACAAGAAATGGTTGATTTCACCATGCCATTTATGAACCTGGGCATTTCAATCCTGTACGTGAAACCATCTGTAAAACCACCAAGTTTGTTTTCCTTCATGCATCCGTTCGGCCTCGACGTATGGTACTACATGGCGTTTGCTTTCTTCGGGGTCTCATTGATTTTGTTCATCTTGGCAAGGTCAGTAGGATGCACGTAATCAATCAGGTCAAGAGCTGAAGGATATGCAATAATGTTCAATTGTTTTGTTGCAGACTCACGCCTTTCGAATGGGATAACCCGTACCCTTGTATCGAAGAGCCAGAACAGCTGATCAATCAGTTTACGTTAATGAACAGCTTTTGGTTCACCATCGGATCTATTATGCAGCAAGGGTCGGATATTGCCCCAAAGTAAGCAAACCGTAAATAGCATCTTGTGGATCATGTGCCAATGGGACGAATTGCAGTGTAAACAAAATGTTTGGTTGGGATATTTCAGAGCTGTCTCTACCCGCATGATTGCAGGCATCTGGTGGTTCTTCACGTTGATCATGGTATCTTCATACACTGCTAATTTGGCCACGTTCCTCATTGTTGAAGACTTGGATAACAGTATCCAGTCGTTGGAAGATTTGCCGAAGCAAACTAAAGTCAGATATGGATGTGTCAAAGGTGGAAGTACTCATAATTTCTTCAAGGTAATTCAGTTCTATATACAGTACAATTCAAAAACAGCTCCAGGTGCCATAGCTCAAATGATCATGAAAGTAAATATACTTTATAGAACTCTCCATTCCCTATCCGGGACAAGATTCTTGAAAACATGGAGAAGATGGACCCAAAGCACAAAGTCTATATGGGCAGCAACAAGGAAGGTATTCAAAGGGTCCTGGACGAAAACGGTGGATACGCATTCTTCATGGAGTCGATTGGTATTGAGTACAATATCGAACGGAAATGCAAACTTGATCAAGTCGGAGGCCTATTGGATAGCAAAGGATACGGGATCGCTTTAAAGAAGGGTTAGTGTCGGATACTGTTACGAAGAGCATCAATCTACGTATATGTGATTAATAGCTGTTTGCTTTTGATTAAACAGGATCGAAATACCGGCAAGCGTTTAGTAGCGCTATTTTGAACATGCAAGAATCAGGACAGCTGGGCGAGCTGAAGAAAAAGTGGTGGAAGGAAGAGCGGAAGGAGAATGTTTGTCCGGTAAGTAGAAGAAATTGGTAGATTCAATCGAGAAAATTAGTTTCGGATCATCGAGTCTAGAATGAATAGTTGGTGGTGATCATTAACTCTTGTTTGATTGAGTAGGTCGGAGACACGGATTCTGTAAAGCCTTTGAAATTGGCCAACGTTGGTGGTGTGTTCGTGGTACTGATAGGAGGTTGCCTCATTGCCATGTTGTTGGCCTGTACGGAATTCTTTTGGAAATCCAAGGAATTGGCGCTGAATGACGGGGTAAGTCTAGTGTTTTGTTAAGAGATAAAAAAGTGGTTCAAGTAAATGCGGCTAATGATATTGTTACAAACGCTTTTTCTAGGAAACGTATGGTCGTGAACTGATGAAGGAACTGCATTTTGCCCTTGCTTGTAGTGGCAATGTGAAGCCGGTTCGGAAAAAGTCTTCCTTGTCTAGCACTGGGAATAGCAACAAGGGAAGCAAATCTAGTCTGCCGTTTTCTAATAGGAGCGCTGGAAGTATTGGAGCTTATTGATGAATTGAACGGACGGCAAGGAGTCCAAATTAACGTCCTATGATTTCTCCTAAGGAAAATATCCTGCCTAGTGATTTAGAGCTAGTCATCTATATATACGATAATGTTCGATGTCCTTGTACGATTCCTTTTACAGGTTCATAAACTTGAGTAGTCCGTTTTGTAGTATTTAGGAAAATCTTTTATTCTAGATCCTATTTAGATATTTCAAAAGACAAGATAGTATTATATTCATATTGACACTTGATTACATTTGAGAGTCGTTTCAATAAAACCAAAAGTCCTGATCAACAAGATTGAAATGTATACCAATTTGCCTGGTAAATTGCCTGGTACGATGAGTAATAAAACTCCATGACTTATGACATCGACTATTGGACGAATCAGCTTGGCACATCAGAACACCATTGCACAGCTTTCATAACTTATACGGATAAAGTTCAGGCTCTCAAAATTAAAATACGCCAAGTAGACAGTGAAATACCCACTGTCTCATTTCTCAACAAACCTTAGAAGAACTGGATGACACAATTTAGCTCTGTTGAACAGACTTTAAAAACTCAGTCCTGACCTGATTTAACGGATGCAGGTTCATACAAATCCCTATAACAAAACACAAGATTCTGTTTAGCTCTTTTCTAACTTGTAAATCTTCATTGGTTGCTCCTGCTGCTGCTCCATCGAACCCCTGCTGTCCAAGTAATTGGCGAGGTATCCTCGATAGTATGAAGGCGGGTACTTGTTCTGCCGTTTGCGGTCCCTGCCTGCATCCTTGAACGGTTGATACTTTTCCGGTCCTGCTGGTCCTGAAATTACATAAACATAGACGATTAAGTCTCAGCTATAAATGAGTAACCTGAATACTTATTTCGAAACGGCGAATACAATATTGCTAAACTGACCATGACGCTTATAGTAAGTCCTATCCTTGGAACTGATACCTCGACGGCTCGAATACATCAACAGCACATTGTCCACATGTTCAGGGTGTACATGTTCGTTCCCCAGTTTGACTGGTTCAATCGCCATAAATTCCGACGACTTCAAGTACCAAGCAGGATCCACATCCCAAGGCTCCAGCTTCGACTTGGGCTTTGTCAGTTTCAATTTAGCTTCGTTCTCTGCATAAAAGTATATTCCTTCAAGTCCAAGTGCCCGGTAGAAAGGTAGTAAGTGCCAAGGCACAGGGACATGACGGAGGCAGGCTGGTTTATCTTGATTACTGGACTCGATTGGTTCAGGTTCCTTTAGCTCCAGTCCAGCTCGACGCAAGTAGTCAGAATACTTTCTTTGTACTCGTTTGGGCGCGTTGGTGATTTCAACAATCTTCTCAGAAACAGTGGGCTTGACTTTAGAGGTGGGCAAGTCTTCAACATTAGCGGCACGCAAGGAGGGCTTGAAGAGAACTCGTTTCGGTGGCACGTTGAAAGTCTCCTTCGCTCCCAAAAGTTCCTTGTGGACTCGGTCAGTGCGTTTCAAAGGTGCTATAAGTAGTAGAAAACATGCTCAAATTAGCGAACTGGATATGTTGAAATACTGCTTACAGGTTCTCCATTATAGAACATGGAGCACTTACGAGGGCGATGGCTAGCTTCGTCTTCGGGATCCTCGCGAACAACTCTTTTAGTAGTATTTGTACTACGAGCCTCCAGACCGAGCAAGAAATATGAAGAAAATAGCATTTTCTGTTTTTCAAATTCTTCTTTAGTCATTCCAACGATATCGGCCGGTTCTTGGTAGCAGTCTTTATAATTAGCCTGCTGGGCAAGACCTCCAGGGCGAGTGGTGTGCTTCGGGGGTTCTGGTGGAGGAGCCATGATGGACTTCAATCGGATCTGAAACACAAACCCAAAATCACATTAGTTTCTACAGCCAATGTCCACTTTTCATCAAGGGCCTTTAAACAAAGCCAAAACTTTCAAAACTAACCGAGAAATATCGATACAACCACTGAGAGAGCCTCTGGTTCTGATAAAAGATGAAACACAGCCTTTGAAAAAAGTAGAGTTTTGAAAACCTCGAGACGAAGTCCATTAAAATACGAAAATTAGTTTGATCTTATAGACACTGCTGAAGTAATGGTTCACTGGTCAAGCTCTGGTTCAAGAATGACAAGCTTATCGGTTCTCTCAAGTCCACGTCTGAAATGGCAAAGCATCAGTTAAACTGGACGTTTACTGCGACGTATTCCCCGATTGGTCAAAAGCGGTTGCTGGACTTCACTTCAGGCTGGTCCCTCGTGGTTGTTATAGCATAGTCAGAGGGATAGGTGGTCATCGTCGTCATTGTATTTAAGGTAGTAGCCGGGGGCAATTTCGAGGGGGAAACACCGAGCTTGTTGGGGACATTTCGGGGGTCGAAAACTGATCGATTGCTGACGTCTCCAGCGGGGGCGAAAATATAGTTCCATATGATTTTGCTGGACATAGTGCTTGGGGATGATGGACCAAAATCAACGGACAAGAAACATTGCCACAAATATTTTAGTTCATCCCCATCCAGTAAATGGCATTCGCAAACAGTATGGAGCTAATGACTAAAGTCCAGTAATTCAATAGTAGAATACTACAGAAATACTAATGAGGAAGGCTCCGGTCGGTCTGTCGCTTGGTGTGTCAACATAAATGCGTGAAAGTTGGCAGTAGAATGTGTAGAATTGCGAGACTGTCTTCTATCTTTTGTTTACAACAAAAACTGGAAACGGTATTCAGAACCAATGATTAATTGCCTTGATAGATGTGAACGGAGAAATCTCGGTTCGAGATTCTTGTGCTGGTGGAACGTGACCCAATTACGACGCCTACTTGGCCAAGTTGATGCTGGAGCGAGGGAGACAATCAGGAATCCTTGGCATCCATCATCTCCCGTATGTTCACGGAAGTTGAATAGAAAGTGCAGGTTTGATAAACTTCTATACTTGAAGGTAATTGCAGAATCGATCAGTTTCTTCTAGAACTAGAACTACACGACGAATAGCATTCCCAGAGAAAATATGGCGGTGGTAGTGGCTTCCCTATTTGTGCTTTGAAGTAGTTTTGGTGGATGCTTTTCCTGGAGCCGGCATATTCCTCACAAACTCTCTTCTCTGTTGTTCTAGGAGATCCTCCAAGTGTTGAATTCTACATGAAGCGTTTTCAAGTTGACACTGAAGTTCAGCGATAGTTTCGTCTTTGCGAGTCATGGCTTGAACGACCCTCTGGCCCAAGGCCTGGAGCTCTGCGTCTTTTTCGCCTTTGAGTTTCTCCATCGCGAGTATGTGTTGCTCTTCTTGAATGCGGTGTTTGGTTTTAATCTCGAGAATTGTCGATTTGACTTGAAGGCAATTTTGCTCTAGACTTTCAATTTGAGATTCAAATTCTTTTCGGATGACTGCAGTAAGGTTGGCACGTTCTTGCTGCATTTGAGAATTGCCTTCAGCGAGATCCACAATATGCTTTTCCTTGGAGCTAGCCAAGGCTTTTAGGGAAAAGATTTCGTCTTCTTTGCTCATTAATTGAGCTTTGAGCCATGATAATTTTTGCTTCAAATCTTGTTCCGTCTTTTCCATCTGCTCCAGTTCTTGAGTCCATTTATCCTGCTGTCGCTTAAGTTTCGATTCATATTCAGCTTCCAGTTCCTTCCCTTGCTTTTGCAGTTCTTGCTTGAGTTTACGTTCCCAGTCGTCACATGTTTGGGACTTATCCTCCGAATGCCGTTTTGATAGCAAAGTTTCTTTCTCTTTTAGGGCTGATTCCAACTTTTGGTTGTATGAGGCAGCTTGAGATTCCAGCTCGGCGTCGTGTGAAGATTTGAGATTCGCTAGCTCTGCAATGTGCTGATTCTGTAGATTGAGCAATTTATTTTCGTATTCCTGTTTCTTGGCGTCCATGTCTAAGCGGTGTTTAGATTCCGCCGACTTCAATTGGTCTCGTACAGATTCCTGTGATCGGACTTGTTCTGCAATATTGCGTTGTTCTACAGCGTGCAATTGTTGTAGGTATTGATTCTTTTGAGTGTCAAAGTCTGAGCGTAGATTGGCAAGTTCTGTTTCATGGCGGCGCTTGAGGTTTTCACGCTCTCTTGAGAAATCTGACTCCATCTCTTGGATCGTTTGCTCTTTAATCTCTTTGGCTTGCTGGGCGAATTTTCTGGAACATCGATCTTCCAGGTCCTGGAGCTCATTTTCATGCCAGGCTCGCATTTCAGCCATTTCGGATTGATGCCTCTTAATCACCCGCTGGAGTTGTGGCTCTAGTCCTTTGATTGTGGTTTCACGGATCTCTTGGCTCTTTGCACCAAGCCATTGAGCCTTTTTGGCCTTTTCAGAGGAATCGTGCATGCGACGGATACGCTTGAGTTCCTCAAGGTGTTTTTCCTGGATGGACTTCATAACATCTTGATGACGCTGCTCCGACTCTTTGAAGTCTCGCAACAGCTTTTCACACCTCTCTTGAAGCAGTCGTTTCTCTGAAATTACTTGGTCTACGAATGCTTGATGCCGAGTTAGGGCGAGGTCGAATTCTTCTTGTTGAAGACGTAAGCGTTTCTTGAGGTCTCTTTCAGACTGTCTGGGACCACAAATGAAAGTTGTGTAACAGTTGCATGGTTATGAGAACATGAAACTAATGATGCTGAAATTACTTGATATGCCGAATATTAAGCTCTCTTTGATTTGCTATTGTATCCTCCAAGACGCTGATCTGGTGCTTGTACTCGTCTAGTTTTCGTTCTAGCAAGAAGACCTCTTGAGCCAGTTCTGATGGAGCTTTTGTCAGTAGTCCATCCAACCTGTAAGATTCAAGATAGCCATTAGCATCCTCCATCTGTTGGAAATGTGGAACTTGTTGACATTTAACATACCCGTAGCTGTGTGCTGGACCTGAGGCAGCACTACTTCTAGACTTGGTGGAACCCGCAGCCCCACTTTCTGCCGAGCTCTTGGGTAAATTCGTTTTTGATAACTTTAAGTGGAACAAGTTCTCTCGATCTACCTTCTCAACTTCATCCAGGAAAGAAAATATATCCCTAAAAGCCAATAAGGAACAGTCAATTAAAATACTAGATACACTGTCATTATTTTGATGATGAATGGCCTTGCCTAGCTTTGTCAGTATTAGGCGGAGGATCCCAAGCAGATCTCGATCCAGCATACCCCAAGGATGAAGAAGGTCTCCCATCCATAACAACACGCTTCAAGGGGTCATCAGAGAATGATCTGGCACTGATAGGCTGCGATCGGAATGGGTCGGATATATCGCAGATTCCTACATCACCTTGACCATTTCCCAACGGTATCGAAGGCGTTGAAGTTGAAAAGTATCCTTGAAGGACAGATCTACTTGATGGCGGGGCGCTATATCCAGTATTGGTGATTCTAGGCAGCCTGGGGGTTGAACTCGTTGAAGACGAAGTATGAGTAGGATGTGTGGTGCATTCAAAAGTCATCGATGAACACAGTACCATGTTGGATGAAGGCACAGCCTTGTTGATGGTTTTCGTGTACTTGAAATTATTAGGATTGGGCGATAACGGGGGTGATGGCTGAGGAGAAAAAGTTGCATGTCTTGAACCCGGTCGCTGATCAGTCACAATCCTCAGATCCGCTTTTTCTTCGTCTTCAATCTTCTTCAAAGTTTCAACAATTTTGTAGTAGGCGTCTCCCTCAGTTTTGTAGCTGGAGCTCGTGCCGTCTCCTAGTGATGAACAGGTACTTCGCCGACTCAATGGTGTAGATATGCGAAGGATCGTTGAATGGCCAGAAGCGGAATCGGATCGGGAAGTGGATCCTGAGCCCCCCGAACTGCAACCTGCGTGTACAATAACTCGATTTCAGTTCAAGTTATCCGAAGTTAGCTTGAGACAACAAATGTTCCTGGTTTCTGAAGGTTATAAAATCCGTCAGTTGTTACCGTTTTGCCCTTCTGTAGCGTTGCCGTTATTGTCCTCCATTTTTGGTTAGCGGTTTCCAATGGATTTTTGCTCTCTAAATATTCAGTTGTATAGTTAAACATTGGGCTGCGAATGCCACTTATATTTAAAGAATTGGAGAATCCGGCTCGAGCTTGGACTTGCATCTAAATATGTACATCCTTTCGGTTAGTTCAGAAGCCATGGTAACAAGCTGCAAACATAAAATGTCAAACACCGAAACGATTGTTATGGTTTTTGTGGTAAACACTGAAGCCATCAAGAGAGCCTAAATACTGCGCCACAGTATTTGCTACATTGAGTGCGGAAATTACGCGGGAAGCATTTGAACTCAAACGTGCTTGTAATAAAAATCGGAACTTGCTCTGTCACGGAAAACCGGTGCGGAATTATTGCAGCAAATACCTTTAGTTTGATAAAAAATTATATCAGGCCTGCAAAAGGTGCGGTAATCGGGAAGTGTCATTAAAAGGCCGCTGAAGGCCGGTCAAAACTCATGTGGCCTTCTCGGAAATACCTCAAGTAAAACATCGAGTGGCGTCAAAATCAAAATAACAGCAAGAACTGAATTTTTCACGCATCCGGCGGTTTGAACACTCCAAAGTCGCTGCAACTTCGGTTTAGGCTATGCACAAAATAGTCAAATGAGGAATAAGCAGGTTTGAATTTTAAGCCCGTGGGTTTTCGGTATCGGGTCACTGGTTTTGGTGAGATTCAGGAACGCAATGGTATCAAATGGCAACTAAATTTCAATTTTTTTCAATGGGAAGAGTTCTTTGGAGGTGAACTTTGGGATACTGCTGAGGGGCCCTTGGGTGTCTTCTTTGTCCTCGAAAAGTTTCAGCTTCGATCCAAATCTGTAGGCCCAGTAATGGCCGTTTCAAGTTTGAAGTTGC
>JAQGBJ010000268.1:0-50036 GCA_034698345.1 Sphaeridia pumilis
GGACTCATGTCGACGGTGCAGCTAATGTCTTCCTCCGAGTTGTACGAGTATGGTCGGGACACATGGCGCCTCAATCATGTAGAGTGGTCCGAGGCAAAGGCTCAAGAAGTTTTGACCAGCTGGCAAACCCGATTTGCTGAAGAAGTATCCCATTTATCAATGGATGAAGAAAGAAGCTCACATTTCAACTTCTATACATTCACTGCCGCTGGACTTGATAGCGTTGTCGAAAGTGCATCCCAGTTTTCATGGTACTGGGCTGGTGCAAGGGTTATCGGTATGTGCATTTTTTCTTGGAATTCTTGTTGATGACGTCAACAATGAAGATAAATATGTTATTCTGACGCTTAGGTGTTATGATCGCATCATTGATTGTTGGAGTCCTTCCAAGCCGAAAAGTAGAAAATCAGAGATCCTATTTCTTGCTCATTCTTATGGGCTCGGCAGTTGGTCTCCTTGGAATGGCTGCAGGTTGTGGTGTATGCGGGTTTCTTGGAATACCGTTCAACGTCGCTACAGGTACTGAATTGTATTTGTGTGTTACGTCTCAAATCCTACAGATGGGGCTAATTTGGAATTCTATCATTCATTATAGTTCAAGTACTCCCTTATTTGACTTTGGCTGTCGTCTCCGGGGTCTGGAACACGATTCTGTATTCTATGGTGGAACATAACCGGGATGCAAAATCCACTCTGAAGCACCATGGGTTGTCCCTAATTGTTAGCGTCTTCTCCCTGGGAATTTGCATTGCAGCCGGAGCATGGTTTCCGATTCCTGCTGTCAGATCCATAGCTTTTCAAGTAAGCATTCTTATATATTTTACTTCGCGGTTGAAGTTCTAAGATTTGGTTTAAGTTGATTGGTAATGGTTACTTTACAGCTGGCGATTATGGCTTTAATGAGTGCATTGGCGGTACTGGTTATGTTTCCTGCAATATGCCACATCATGCTTAAAAAGAAATATGGCGTTGTTAACAACAATAACACGAAAGCTGCACCTGGAAGCAAGTGTACGGACAATTCAAAGGATGCCTGCGCAACGAATTCCAACAATCCACATTTCGCGTCAGTACACAAGAATCTCTCCTCGCACAAGCTCAACAAGCTAAATATGATCAAGAACAACACGGCTAAATCTAATAACGCGTTAAACTTGTTGCTCAATAATGAACTGGATCGACCAAAGGGCAAGGTGGAATTCGAAGAGGAAAAGTTCGACAATGATGACGACGTGGAAGGAAAGAATCACTATGACTGCTTCCAGAGGAGCAATTCTGTGGCTGACGTCTATTCCTTGTTTCTTGGTTGGAATTGGTTTTCGGTAATTTTTTTGAAATTGGAAACTTTCATTGAAGGGCGACTATTAAATGTCAAATTCATTTCTGGATTTACAGCCCCTGGTGTTCGTTTTGTATTGCGGTTTGGTTGGATTCACTGTGCTTGGCATCTTCCAGCTTCGGTTAGGACTACCGATTACTGACGTTGTGCCTTCGAATTCATCAGAGTGGGAATTTTTGTCCGCACAAAGTGAACTGTTCCCAGTTTATCACGTTAAAGCTGTAACAAAGGCTAACTTCGACTATCCCAGCAATCAGAAGTGAGTCTTAAAACATCGATCAGTGGTTATGATGTTCCACCACATTTAAACTTACGATCCATTTCTCTTTAGATTGCTAATGAAGTTCCATGAAACGATGAGTGGTCTACCATGGGTGATTCGTGACGACAACGGGGCAGTCCCAAATATGTGGCTGGCCGTTTTCCGCGAGTGGCTAGAGAAACTGCAGGCGACTTTCGATCGAGAGTGGAACAAGGGCTATCTTAACAAGGAGGGATGGACGAAAAATGCTACTGCTGACGGAATTCTGGCATTCAAGCTTTCAGTTCAGACTGGACATATCGATCACCCTGTGGATATGACACAGGTGAGTTGGCTGAAGACTTTCTCTTCCTACTCGTTTGCTAAGGCAAGGGTTTAATTTGCCACGTAATTTATTCAGTTGCCGACCAACCGTCTTGTGGATCATGATGGAATCATCAACCCGCGTGCGTTTTATGTCTACTTGAGCGCTTGGGCATGGAATGATCCTCTCGCGTATGGTGCGACAGCTGCGAATCTTAAACCAGAACCGAGGAATTGGATTCACACTCCAGAAGACAAGGAATTGAAAATACCCAAGTCAGCGCCCATCAAATACGCTGAAATCGCTTACATCTTCAGAACTACAAGCGATGAAAACGACAGTGATGACAAAGGTATATAGTGCTGAACTATGAATTACTCCAATGATCAAATTAATTCTAATGATTTTATTGTTGATTCTATTTGAAGAGCAACAGATTCTGGAGTTTGTTACTGAAGGGAGGAAAATCACGACCACATTCGAAGCCAGAGGTCTGCCCGTGTTTCCATCCGGGATACCGTTCAAATTCTACGAGCAGTACTTGACTCTGTACAACAATGCTATGGTTGTTGTTTTTGTTGCTTTCGGATGTGTTGGAATGATCTTGTTCTTGTCACTGGGGCTATCCCCGAGACCAGTGGTTGTTGTAACACTTGTTGGTGCAACAACCTTAGCGCAAATTGCTGGCGCAGTTGGATGGCTGAATGTTGGATTGAACGCTCTTTCGGTTGAAATTGGATTACTTGGTGTAAGCCTGATGATGTTCTTCACCATCCAGATGGTCGTGGTAAGTGTTATTTCTTGGTAGTTGTGGTAAAACAACGTAGAACCTATGAACAATTCGGTCACTGTTTATATTGGGATCTACAGGCTTTTTGCTGCATTCCTGGACCCGCCAGAAGCCGCCGGGTCATTGCTTTCAAACTAGTGGGGCCTCCGGCGTTCCAGTCGCTGATTTTGATTGCCGGTGTAGCTTTAATTTTGTATTCACCGGATTTCACGTTCATCTTTACCCACTTCACCTTGCTGATCGGCCTTTCGGCTCTTATTGTCCTCATGAATTTGGCATTGCTGGTTCCCGTTTTGCTGTCAATCTTCAAACCATCTTCTTGGCTGATTGGAGATCGTCCGGATGATCCTACTTATTTGAGCCCTCTTACTCCGTCCCCCGTGTCGAAGCGACGATCCAATAACGGGCGTTCTTCAAGATGCAGCATTCGAAATGAAACGAGTCGGAGTTCTTCAAAAACTCCAAATCAGTATTCTTCTGGAAGGAGCTCAAGTTCGCGCAACTACAAAAAGAGTCGTGCCCCCAGTGAAATTAGTCTATCCACCATCACAGAAGAACCTAGTTCTTGCGCAACTCGAAGGTACGATGTTCACCCATTACAACTCAAATGTAACAAGTACTTGTCTTTGGTGGTCATCAAAATAAGCTTTTAATTGTTTACAGAAGCGCCGACATCTTTGTGCAGCCGCAAGTTGTAGTACAGGCCTTCGATGGAGAAAATTCGAAGACGAAGGTTTCAGCGAAGTTAAAAGTGGAGGTCCATTCGTCTATTCTCAGCAGTAGCCATGGCCAATCTTGTAGTATCAATACTTCTAGCAATATGTAAGTGAACGTCGAATATATTTGTAAGGTGTATCTGAAACATCAGTGTATAGTTGCTTCTTCATTACAGGAGCGAAAACTCGGGGACGTCCTCCTCTACAAGCAGTTCTGGAAGTCTTACTTCGTCTGCTTCATCAGCGTGTTCCTATAACGACAGAGATTGTCATACGCCTCACAGTGTCGAAAGTTTGCGAAGGTCTGTTTAATACGTTCGCTGAATCTTAAGGTGTGAATATTTTTGTTGTGCTTTGTATCAAAACGTGTTTATGATTGATATAAGTTGCGGTGTTTGTCTCTCGTGTACCGGAAAGTATTCTTTTGCGGTTTAAGGTGTACAAAAATAGTTTGTAGTATTAACCGCCTGTACACTCGAACATATTGTGTACAAAATGAATTTGTACAAATTCGTAGTTTTAAGGAACAGAACTCCTGCCGTAGCTTTACTTTTTTACATTACTAATTTTATGAAGGACTGAGTATCGCTATTTAAGGTAGATGAGTGGCTAAACGTTATAGTTGCGGTGAGTATAATAGTCCACTAGCTGCTTAGACTGTTTCGTAGCATTCGTTCGTGATGTGAGGGTACCAAGTTACCAAGATTGATTACATACTAGTGTTTCTACTTTCATGTCCATATCAGGAAAACGAGTGCCTTAAACTTGTAACCCTATACAAAGAACTGTTTGATTGTTAGGATTGACGTAATTGTGACGCGAGCTTGGAGACTTGTATCTTTAGTTTTTGATCACAGAATGCTGTTAAGACTTTTTCTATCGCAAATAACAACGTTGAATTTATTGAAAACGAATCTTTACGAATCAGTAGGTTTAAATTCTTTGAATCATTGTGAAACTTCGAAGTCAACCGGTGGGCTTGGCGGGACTTGCGGTATTTGCACTCGGTAGCCCATAGGAGCCATCGCTGGCATCTGCGGTATTTGTCCAGGCGCATTTCCCATGTGGCAAGGGATTTGAACGTTTCCTTTGCTTCCTATAAACATACGAAAGAGTTTGAAAATCGCACCATTTTAGATCATTAATGGCACAGCAACCGAACCAACCTGGTTGACCATCGGGTGACAGGTAGGCTTTTACTGGCGCACGCTGAGTTTGCATCATGGGTTCCCCTTGGCCAAAAGAATTAGAGTCTACTCCGAAAGTAAAAGCGTGTGGGCTGTTGGAAATATCTAGCGGTTGCCCAGGAAATACACCTAAAAATGAATACCGATTTGAAAACCTTGGACGGAGGTTAAAAACGGAAACATTGTGTTTTGAGTACTTACCGGAACATGCACTGAAATCGATTGGGTTTGCTGCAGTGAAACGGCGACCTGGCCCGCCATTTGGTCTTGATTTAATCTGAGGGGCAGGACTACTACCGTTTGGTCCGGCTGGCCAATACAGGCACTGGCTAACGTTTTGGCTATTTGTGTTGGAGTTCCCATTGGGTTGATACCCCTGGTTTCCTTGATAAGGCGTGTACCCGTTCATTTTCGAATGATTGTATTTACTGGATAAAATTGTAAAGTTGGAGAGACAAAAAAAAAGAGCTAGTGCCTCGACTGCAAACTGAAAACAAATGAACAAATGCTCCAATCAAGCTCATATTTCTGAGTTGTGTTGCTCTAGCAACGTCAAATCACTTACTCAATAAAGTTTTTATTCGGATCGGAAGTTAGCCAGAAATTCAGCCTTTCGTTCAAGCCAATCGAATCTACGCAAATCTATTTGCACTGTATTTTTCTGTTCTTGAACGAACCGACGTGGTTGCTCCAAAATTCTTCTAAGTTTCGCGTAAAGGTCTTTTTCTGAAGTGAAAAGCATGTTCTTGTTTTCTTCTAAAATTTCCGGGTAAACGAGATTGTTGGGGCACAATGGGTAGCATCCACAATAAATAGCTTCAACTCTACAAACACAAGAGATGACGATGAACCACAAACAAGCAAAACAGCTAATGATGCAGAAACGCTTTTAACTAGACTGACTAACATGGATACGCCAAAGAATTCGTGATCCGAAGTAGAAACAACCAAGTCGCTGTTGAGCAGAATGTTGTAAAATTCCTCCTTTGATTCCACGTAGCCAAACGACACAATTTGATCTTTAAGGCGGTCCTTTGCTTCTTGAAATATTGGAGGATTATCTTTGAAGTTTTCTCCGAGAATGTGTAGTCGAAAATTTGTGAGACCGGCATCCATGAGTTTGAAAATTACACGAAAGAACAAATTCGGATTTTTGTCAAACTCCCTGGAAAATACACAATTTTGATTATAACACATGCAATAACATGCACCGCTACTGAATTCGAACCAAAATATTAGAATCCACTCACCACCGGTGGGGCCATACGATGCTGATGATATTAGTATCCGTTTTAGGCTTCTTAGCGACCAGAATTTTATCAGGTATCGAGGAAAAATTCATAGGGAAATAGAACACACTGCATTTTTCTTCTAAATCGCTCCGAAGGTTCTTTGGACGGAAATCTGGCTGCAACTTGAAGAATTTGTTGATATTGTCCAAGAATGAAGTACGATTAAAATTTGAGTTGAATACGGCGACATCTGCAACCAGGCTGCAAGTAAAAACCAATAGATCAAGTTGACTGTACTTCCAAATCTGCTGATCCGGAACTTTGTCCAGCGTATGCTCACCAGCTCAAGATCTGATTGTATCCGTACTGGAAATCACGTTCCTTCGACTTCCGAACCGGGTAAATCAACTGGTTTTCATGGAAATATAGGATCTTCTTGGTGTTTCTCAAGTCAGGTCTTAGGGCGATCAGCTCATGCAGAGGTAGTACGCTACTGGCGAAAAGTACTCTGTTTACAAACAAAATTCAATATTACAACAAATTCAGTATGACATTCAATCGAGCGTTCGGTATTACGTAGACTCACCTGTAGACTTCTTTTGAAGCGTCTAAAACTGGAATGTTCTGAGCAAAATAAAGAGCACTTGTCCGAGCTCTCCAATGCCACTTTTTTGCCGGCAAAGTGACCAGCACTGGTGGCGTTTCTTGTTCTCTGAGTTCTTCGACAATTAGATCAATTAGAACTTTATGAGAACCGCCATAAAACGGCTCAATTATTAGAACTTTTTGAATTAACGACATGAAGATGTGTTTTGTTCAGAATTATTTACTGTATTTCCAATCACAAATCAGTATTGATAAAAGGTAAACAAACAAACGAGACATTAATTTCTGCCATGTGCTGGAGAAAATTTGAACGCGCCGATTCCCGCGCTTGAAGCAATCACGTGTTGAGCCAACTGTCAGCTGACTGTGAGTGTTATAAATGGAAGGCGAGTCTGGAATTTGTCAAGCTTATCTTAAAATAACATTTGCAATTAAATCTGTCAAGTTTTTTCTGAGGTAAACAACTTTGACACTTGTTAAACACTTGAGATTTGAAGAAATCGCAATAATTTTATACTCCAGATAGAGCACGAGAGTACTTACCTTGTTTGCAAACACTAAAACAAAAATTGTGTGTTGAACTTTGACTACTGAAACTGAAATAAAATTTTGGACGTCTTTTCAGAACCTTCACCAAACAACATCCTAATACAAAATGGCAGGAAGAAAGTTTTTCGTCGGAGGTAACTGGAAGATGAACGGAACCAAGGATGAAATTCAAGGAATCGTCAACAACCTGAATGCTGCTACTCTCAACGACAATACAGGTAAGAAGATTCATCAAGACTTTTTCAATCTATATTTACTTGAATCTCATCTTCACCTTTGTATAACACTGACTGATCTCTGTGATTATTTTTAGACATTGTCGTCAGCCCACCTGGATGCTACCTGGAATTCACCAAAGGGATCTTGTCACCAAAGATAAAAACTGCTGGTCAGAACACGTACAAGGCAGCCAAGGGAGCATTCACTGGAGAATTGTCTCCACAGATGTTGATTGACGTTGGTGCTGACTGGGCCATCGTTGGACATTCCGAACGTAGAAATGTTTTTGGTGAAAATGATCAGGTATGTTTGTACAACATTCATTCAACCGTAAAATCACATGTTTGATTAAATCTCATTCAATATATTTTTATTTTATGATTTTAGTTGATCGCTGAGAAAGTTGCATTCGCCCTTGAATCTGGACTCGGTGTCATTGCCTGCATTGGCGAGAAACTAGAAGAGCGTGAGTCTGGAAGAACTGAAGAAGTTGTGTTCCAACAAACGGCTGCTATTGCTGCTAAGGTTAGTTTTCAAACCTCTGCATTTTTCATCATCATATACAGTTACAAAGTTATACAGGCTACAGGACTAACAGTGCTTTTAACATTTTCCAGGTCACGAATTGGGACAAAGTAGTCTTGGCATATGAACCCGTCTGGGCTATCGGCACCGGCAAAACTGCCTCTCCCCAACAGGTTTGAATTTGACCTTAGCTTGACCATTATATCACATGTTACACTATTTGTAATGACCTTCAACTTTTGTTCTAGGCCCAGGACGTCCATGCCCAACTCCGCAAATGGCTCCGTGAAAAGGTCTCTGACGCTGTCGCCGACTCTGTACGCATCATCTACGGTGGATCCGTCACCGGTGGCAACGCCAAGGAACTCGCCAAGGAAGCTGATATCGACGGTTTCTTGGTCGGAGGAGCTTCCTTGAAACCCGAATTCGTCGACATTATCAACGCCAGATCTTAGACTGTTGTATATCAGAATCCAATCAGACTTGTGTTATTGTTTCTGATCAATCTACCATTTATAGTCGTATCTGATTGCCATGTTATTAGTGGTCTATCCCGAGATATGACTGCATTGTATCTGATATTCTTCTCCATCTCGTTAGCTACTGTTGAGCCTTAATAGGAGGCATATATATCGAAATCAAAGGTGCTGGGTGAAATTAGCTTTATAGACTATATAAACTTCCACAATAGTTAGCTTTACAAAACACAATGTGCTATACTCAAACAGCTAGAATCAGCAATTAAACCCAAAGTATTCTCGCGTATCCGTACATATTCAGCCAATACTAGTTCCACCACCAGTTACTAGATGACGCCACATTGCCGTCACATCGTCAAATATGCAGCAGAGATTTAAATGTATTGATGAACTGTATAAGTAGTTAAGCGAGTGATATTCGGTAACTTGACATGTAGACAGCCAGCAGCCCCCTCTCAGAAACCACAACTGCTACCCGGACAACTCGCACCTCATCCGGTTGCCCGCCTGTAGTTGAGTGACTGCGGATAAGAGGGGAAATGTTTGTGGCGTGAAGCATATTTGAACTGATCCGTTGTATAGTATATGATATCGATAGTAGCTGTAGAATCCTCATTCAAGGTATCCAGGATGTCATTCTATGGAGGGGAACTTTTGTTGTTGATGCTGGAACAAGTGGTATCGGTCGGTACAGCGGTGGCTCGTGGTGGTGATGGTTGGCTTGAGAGTGAAAGAAACAACTAAATGGCTGTAATGGCAAGGATGATGATGTGACGTTTTACGAGCGGGTCTCGGAATCCGATCCGGGTTTATATCATGTTGACAGAAGCGTCTTTCCAATGAGATCTCTGGTAAAGTCGGAGAAAGAAATAAGTGCAAGTAGTTGAAGGAAAGGAGGAGCACAAGTTGTTGTTGCTGCTTCTGATATATCCAGAGGCAGATGATGGAACCGGGAATCTATCCAGCAGACGTTGACTGGAGACATATACACACACACTTTTGGCAAGTTGTGTTATATTTACACTGACTGACTCTTATTGTGGGTCCGGGAATGAGTGAGTGAAAGAGAGGGAAAATAATGTTTTCGATGGGGGAAGTTGCCCGGGTTCTTGGAGGGCATTTATGTGATGTAAAAGACGTGAGAATGTATATGTGGCTGTGGCTAAGTCTGTCTGTTCATGTTGTGTACATTAGGTGTAGGGAAGGACACTGGAGGAGTGAAGCATCAAATGGTGTAGAGTCGCTAGTTTTGTGTGTGGTGAAAAATCGATATGATTAACGCTAGTTTAGCATGATATGGTTGTCGGGAAGACGAGCGGAATGCGTCAGTTGTGTCCTGAAGGCGGTTCAAGCAACGAGTACCAGCATCAGCAGCGCTAAACCAGCTTTCTTTTCAGAGAAAGCAAAAGTGTGCAGTGTCTGTGAACGTGTTCCAACTTTGTATACTTTGTATTCAAGCCTCGTATGTTTAGTGCCAAGAGGACGGAGACAAGAATCTCTTTTTCTTCCAAGCCAAAGCTTCTTCTTCTTTTCCTTGTCTACGACGACAGTCTCCTTGGGATTAAGAAGGTTTTAGGAATAAGAAAGTAAAGTTTTTTTTGAATACAAGACAGATTACGTGTACATGGAAAAGTTTTGATGGAGAAAGTTGAGCCACACTTTTCCACGGCCGGATCAACAACGGATGTTTGACTTGCGAAATATTATTATTATTATTACATCCTTCGGCCTCGAAAAAGTGCAAACTTTATCAAAGTAAGTAAATGGTGAGTTGAATGTTTGGCGGTGAAAGCAGATGCTATAGCGTGGAGATTAAGTGTGTGGAAGGACAGGAGCTAAGTAAGTGTGTGGGTTGTTGGGCGGTTATCGAGGGACAAATTCATTTCGGCCCGCCAAGATTTACGAGCTGGGCGCAAAGAGGCCACCGATGGCGCGAGAGGGAGAAAGCAAGAAGAAGGCAGATACCATCTCAAACGGGCCAAAGGACACACAACCCAAAACATTACTTGTCGCCGTAAACATATGAGAGAAAAAGAAGAGAATAGAAAAGGCCACAAGTAGGAGGCAATATAGACTTTCTTTTTCTTTTTCTTTTTCCGTATCTAACAAAGGGAAGAAACGACGAGGTGGTCGGTGAAAGTTGCAAGACAGAAAGCTGACCTCTGGGCTTCTGAGAGAGAGAGCGCGCACTTTTCAAACTTGTCAACCGCACTGACCTTTCTTGACCACATGTGTCAGTGTGGGTGTTGTCTGGAATTTTTGTCTGATCTGAGGGTCAGAGCGAAGGAAATTTTCAAGCTTCTAGAAAGTACATGCTCCACAACCCACGTTGTTTTCCGAGGTCCTTCGACGATGATAAAATAATGAAGCTCATGTTTCATTCATGTTATTCAGTTCATGTATTGAGGCTCCGGAAGAAGAAAGTTGAGGAGAAGTAATGGAGAAGAAAATTATTGTGCGTGGGATAAAAAGCGTGTGGACCGAAGTAGATTTTGGTCTTTGAAGTTATGGAAACCGATGAGCGATCAATGATATGGTTTGCACGTGGCCTCTGATTTGCAAAGGTCAATTGTGTAAATGGGCTCAGTTTCAGGTTAGAAATAGGAATGATTGGCAATTGACACCAGAGGTCACTGCTTAAGCAAGGCTTTATTAGATTATAACAGTTTTCCAAGAAGCCCACGTGTTTCATCATCGGGTTTCATCATTATATTTCCAAGTCATACTTGAGTGCCTCTTGAGTAACTAACTGAATTTTGTTTTTTGTTTTGTAATTTTAGGTTGAAATGCCTGAGTGACTGAAGAAGAAACAGTTTTTTCAAATTTTTCGGGAAAGTTTCTAAAAGGTAAGCAAAAATATATATATAACTATACAGCAACCAGATTTAAAAAGAGCGGGAAACCACAAGGGTCAGTTTTGTTTGACCGACACTTTCTCATCAACGGTCAAAAATTTTAAAGCAAATCCCCTCCTTCCTACTGACTACTGACACATACATGGTTTTGAAAGATATAATCTTGTTGAAATATTAAACATGAACATAACGTCCATCAAAATACATATAATAAAAGCAAGCCGATTGCGTGACTGAGGACAAGGTGCCGGAAGGACACTATTTGGCACGATAAGGCAAAGCTCCAGTAGTTCCAGTGCGTGTGTACCAAAGACACATTTCCGTTTCTTGTATATTTATATTCTTGATCAACTTTTATTATTATACAACGACGCTTAACCCTAGCAAAGAGTGTTGTTGGTTCCCCAGTTTTCTGGCTCGATTCTGCCACTACTTTAAATGCAAGGAAGGACATGAAAGTTGGTTGAGTCAGTGAGAGTGCATAAGGACAGGGGATTAATAATAAATATGGTCGATTGACAGAGCGTGTAAGGGGTGTCTGTCTAATAAGGAAATGATAAGTGGTCTATTCCCGTCCATGCCAAATGAGGAACGACGTTGGTGGATCATTTCAAAAGTTGCAAAGACATTCTGTCTTTGCTGGAGCTGCTCCTGCTGCTAGGGAACCGGGATTTCTTTATAATCTTTTGTGAAAGTCAGAGGAGACATGCGCTCTAGAGGCTGAAGAAAGGAATCTTTTTTAGGTAGAAGAAGGAGACTCTCATCTCAACTCAATTACAAACAAGGAGGCTATGCCGGAAAGAAAGATGAGCGGAGAAAGATTTAATAGGATTAATTATATAGAGCGAGACGCCCGCGAGAGAGATTCGATGCTTGCTCTAGAAGTACGGTAAATTCCCGGATATTTTATTAGCTACTTGCTAGACTAACCGCTAAAACTGTGGCGGCAAATGAGGTCCTGAGCTCAGGTTTTGTGGTCAACAAGGTGATGGCGGCGATGGAGGTTTAGTAATTGGGTTCATCACGAGTTTGATCTTGTCGATGGTTCCTTCCTTCGTAGACAGGCATTAATAGGAGAGAAAAAATAATATTCTTATTCTCTCCTCTCGTCATATCGCCATAATGAGCAAAGGGGGAAACGACAAGGTTCCGTTTAATCGTGTTATATCCGGACGGCTAAAGATCAACGCAAGTTGATGGGGAATCCGGGAGAATCCACGTCCTGTCTTCCATGTCCGTCCCCTTCAACTTTGCCTTGATTGGCATGCATAGGCTGTAAACATGTATGAATATATATATTGAAGAAGGGATTTTGTATCCTATGGTAAACCTAAAATTTTGGCGACTCAGCGTTCACAAGTTTGAGGAGAGGATGGCATTTTACGTAGAGTCTGGCGGTTGAGCTTCGACGTGCATAATTGGGCTAGTTCACAATAGAAACTTGAGTCTTCTCTTGCTTTTCTAGCGAAAGTTGTGTCAAAGAGGTTTGATGGCAAAAGAGATGGAAAATTTTGGAGACTTGAAAGACGCTGGAGAAAGCAGTATTTGCTCTTGCTCTGACGTGATGAGAGCTAATTAAGTATATGAAAGGTGGAAAGTGTTCCATTTATTTGTGAGGAAAGAAGCTGAATTGTAGAATTTTTAGAAATCAGCAATAGAAAAGCGTGGCATATGGAGCTTTCGTTCCGCCGATTCCAAGAAGGCCCCTTGACACCACGAGCCTTGACGGAATCAATCCATTAGGAGCAGTGCTGGATAGTACTTCAAACGCCATGACAAGTTGAGCGATTCCGGGAGTTTTCGGCTCTGAGAAATACCCAAGGGACAGCCACACTGCTGCTCTTCCTCTGTCCACAGAGAATATATTGTTGAATCAGAGCCTAAAGTGATAAATATATCTGGTATATGTATCTACGGTTGGATCCTGCAAAGTTGGCAAATTATCACAATGTTGATATGGCCACGACTAATGGTCGGGTTACGTAAAAGCTGTCGACTGATGGCCTTCCGGTTGTATATATATAAATATATATTCTCTCTGTGTCGTCGTCAGTCAATCTGTGTTTTGCCTTTGGGCTGAAGTGCGAGAGAACCGATAGAGTCCCGGGAGACCTCCAACGAGTCCAACGATGCGACTGCTTGCGCGCGAGAGTGAGAAGTCGTTGTGGGAATTACTACTTTGATTCCGACACTAATTTAGACGGATTGCGAGGCGGGTCAAAGGTTGCCGGGTCTGGTCATTTAGATTCACTAGTGCTGAAGGCGGCTCTGGTGGCTTTGATAGTGATCCATTTGAATGTCAGGAAATTAATTCTAGAACAGCTTGATCGCGTGTTTCTAAAAGAAGAAATTGATATCCTGCGCAGAAGCAATGATGAATGGCTCCCTGCTATTGTCTCACCTTTCACTCTAATTACATGCACCGAAGAGCAGCCGAGAACAAAAAAAGAAGGAGAGAAATTGAAGAATCTCGGCTGGAAAAATAAGGAGCGGAAACTTGAAGATAAGAAAAAAGCCTGGAGAAAAAGAGAGAGAGAAAGACGGGATTAAGTGAGTGGGAGCGAGAAGCTTGTGCAGAAACCAAAGGAAGAGATTCATGAATCTCCACGTGAGTCAGCTCCAAAGGCCATTAATTTTGTATTAGTCGGAACCAAAAGTAGCTCAGTCAGTTGCTACCAACTGCGAATATATTCATTGTATTCAAAGAAAAAGTTTAAATTATGTACGTCTTTGAAGTTGGAAAAAGCTGGAGGAGGAGGAAGAACTATGGTGGAACCGCAGTTTTAGTGGGTTCCCCGGAGTCGAAAAATTAATTAATTGGTTATTAGCGGTGGGCAATGTTAGAAGACTTGAGGGCTCCCGTCGATTTCATTTGTAAGTTGGCCGCTGGATATCGGGTTTGATTTACAGCTTCTTGCGGGGATTTCTTGGAGAAATTGAAGAAACAACACGTGTTCACTATGTGTTTTGCGGATCTGGTTCAGGAGAAAGTTGGGTTACGGTGTGAATATCAAGTAGTTGAAGAAGAAGAAGAAGAGAAAAACAACAAAACATGGCGGCGCCCAACGAAGTACTACCTGAACAAGCTGAGGTCGTGTCAGTGAGCCGTGGATGAAGTAATCGGATTTTGTCTGGGAACCAACAATATTTGAAATGCTTCTGCGCTAAAGTCTGATTTTGGATTGAAGTCGCCTGGGACCGGAGTACTTCTTTGGGCTCCAGCGGTAGAAGCTTTGGGTATTGCTCAAGAGCCAAGAGCTGCAGCGCTTCGCGTCTAGTGTAAAGTGTAAATGGCGAATATGATAAAAGACGAAGGCTCAAGTAGCATAAGGAGTCCAAGTAGAAGACTCGAGACAGAAGAAAAGCCCGGTATTTGTAAACAGAGCAGAATACAAATTAGGAAGGGGAATAACTCGGACGTGAGCAGACTTTGTTGGAAGAAATCTAAAATTATATGTACCTAGTTTCCCATGTTATTCCTTTGAAATTCATTGTTTTAGGGTATCAGGCAGGTGAGCAACTTTTGGAGACTTGAACGACCGTTTTAAAATTTGTGATTGCAATTTGTTCATCAAAATATTGTAGGCCAAGCGATGAAAGCTTTGAAAAGTTTTTGGTTCACAAGTTTATGCGCAGAACCTGGAACAACTTTGAGACTTGAAATTTTTGAAAGTTTGTGTGTTTATGTGTAGGTATTTTTTGTTTTTGTATTTTTCCTACTTTTGGTGTCCTTTCTTGCGGATCGACATCAAGGGTGGCTCCAGTCAAATAAGTGGTTCGTTTCGTTCCCTCGGCTCTTGAAAAAGTTGGCCGCCGCCGCCTTCAAGGATCCCAACAGCAGCGAAAAGTGGTACATTGAGCCGGCCAAAAAGTTTTGGCTTTGAAAACACTTTTGAACAACACAATGTTTATCAGCAAACTGGTCGTCGAGTCCTCTCAGCGAATTTCCCTGTCAAACGTGCCATTACCCGGATACGTTCTTGGCTCGACTGGGCAGAAAGCTGTCGACAAAAATGACAAAACTCTTTGGTCCTTCTCTCGTTGAAGAGTTGAAGAAGAAGACGACGAGTTGGAGAAAAGTGTTTCTTGAAAGACGATCGTCGACGAAGAAAGCGTCGACCGGAGTTGGCGGTTGGAGAGAAACAAGTCCAAGTTTTGACATCATTTAGCACCATGTTTTTTCGGGGATTTTTGTGGCGGCGGTTGTGGTGTCAGCGGCGTCTCTTTCAACCAACTCCAAAGTGAAAGCTCTATGAACCGAAGAGCAGTTGGCGGAGACAGGACGTGAGCCGCCGTGACCGCTGCGGGTGATACAAATAACAACAAGTAAAACTCGTATATGTCTGTCCTGTAAAAATATATGGCTCGACCAAAACTTTTCGTTTTTTTGTGTGCTATGGACGACAGTCACGACAGAAACAGATTCACCACTTTCCTGAATTTTCACAACAGGATTTGCCTCCGCCATTCCTTGAACAAGTTTATCGACGGCGGTTTCCGTTTCTGAATCTTCAGACCGACGGAGATTTGTATGGAATACATGTACGACGGCTGTCATAAAACCGAATATATTTTGAGGGAGACTCCATGTTTTTATACCTTGTGAAATTTCTCCGACAATGTCTTTGAAAATGTGTTGCGATCAAATTCCTTAGGGCTTGTGTATATTCTTCAGGGATTTGGACCGTTTATGGCGACGTAAAGGCTATACGGGGAAAAATTCACAGAGATAAAAAGAAACCGCAGGGAGACTGAAAGCTATATTCCGATTTACAAAAACTTTTAACAGTTATTGCCAAAACGGAGGAGCTTGGCTGGCAGCCGCTGTTGTACCTTGATTTCAAGGCAAACAAACAAAGACGATTCTTTGTACTAGCAGTAACAACAACAAACAACAAGAATTTTATGTACCGAAAGAAACTTGTATGTTTCTAGAAAAAAGAAATGATTCAGAGTCAGTCATATATATACTACTCTGGATTCAGTCAAGCTTGAAAACTTCCATGTGGGATTAAACGGGCTGGAATTTTATTGGAAAGGGTTGAAGAGAGTGAAATGTTTTCCTTGTGAACCGTTGCGAGTTGAGGGAAAAATATTGATCTGTCTGTGTATTTTTACACGAGTTTAAAATAATTAGCGGTTCCGCTTGAACAACTGTATAAAGTTGCAAAGTGCGTAATGCATTACATAATCCGAGTGACAAATCGGGGAAGCAACCCGCCCCAAGCTCAAATTTGTCCCAAAGGAAAATCCATAATAATAAGAGCCGTCTGGACGAGTTCACACGATTTCAGAGCCGCAGCAGACGCAGCCAAAGGGGAGACCATTTCAAAGAGGAGAAAAACATAGAGAAAGCTATATGTTGTAGTCGTATGAATTACATGTGGAATTGTCATTCTTCATTCTGAATATTATATGTACGGTGGGGAGTTCAAGTGCCCTTTGGAACGAGGATTCGAATATATGTAATGTTGGTATCTCACTCCGAAGAGTACTTCGTCTGGCGAGGTACACATATCTAAAGCCGCGTTTCATTAACGTCATTAGCTTGGCAAGTTTTGCATGGAGGAATGAATAACAACAATTTCAAAGATTCTTCCTACCGTTAATAGTCAAGTTCGTTTCAAAATATATATCAACACAAAGCCGTCCGTTTCAAAGTCGTTGAAAAGTTGGCAACTGGATAGAAGAGCTGATATATTTTTCACGCTCACTGAACCTTTTGAAGGATTCAAAGGATTTCCAAGGATATCTACGCCGTTGGTTGAAGGATAGGGGAGCCTGGAATGGTGTAGATAAGGCCATGAATTTTTTTATCCGTTTCAACACACACTAATTAATGCTACACCTTCGGCCTTGAAATCTGTACTCGCGATGCGTAATGGTGACGTCTGGTTTCCCCACCAATCGCAATTACTAATCATAAATTGCACCTGGTGCAGAAAAAATAGCCCATTATATTCTTGAAACGCTGTAGAAAATTACAAACTATTATAAGACACGCTTTTAGCTTTGGTGTATAAAGTGGTAATTTTTAATTGAGATTTACACAGTCGTCAAGGGGATTTAAGGCTCGTTTTTAATGAGCCAGAAGGGGATGTTCGACGACATGTTCAAGTGTTCCTTCCTGGATATAATATATTATAGGCCTGTTGATACAAAATGGTTTCTAGTACATGTGAATATACGTGCATATTTTTACTTTACGACTCTATAAAATTTGGCCGTGTAGTAATAATAATTATTCGAGGGAGAGAAGAAAGAAGGGAAATTGAAATTAATGGCGCATATGTGCCTTGAGAGAGACGCAGCTATACACTATATTTCATATATTATATTTTTGAAGGCAGCCAAAATTAGTCGCGGTGGTGGCGGCTATAATAAAGAAAGTTAATGAGTGATTTTGGTGAAAGCAGAGCCGTGTTTTATATAATGACAAATGAAACGCAGATGAGGTTTTTCTTTCTTTCTCTCTCCGTCGAGAAAGACAATTAGTCAAATGTAAAAAAGCATAGTGTAAAAGTTTACTCAATGACTATATATGCATCCAAGACCATATTGATTAATACAAGCTTTCCCGCATGGAGTCCTGTTAAAATTGTGAACTGTCTCGTACGCAGTTTTATCAATAAAGTCTACTTCTCGACTAGAAAAGAAAAAACAGAATTGAATAAAACGAGAGGAAAATGAGTCGAAATTGAAATACTTTTGAAAGGGGAAACTCGTCATCTCGTTTAAACAGCAATTTTGTATGTGTGTAAGCGGCCCAAGCTTTTTGTGTACAAGTTGGAAATGATTACTGAAAAGAAAGAATAAGAGAAGAAGGAGACGATGATGAGGAGGAGAAAGAAGATGTAAAAAAGGAAACGAGGGGAGAAAATGAAATAAAAAGTAAAATGAGACAAGTGGTTCTTATATTTCCGCCCGTGCAACTCCTGATTGGAAGCAAGGGAAAGTTTCACAGTTGTGAATATTCAGTATAGCAAGAGTAAACTGTGAAATTCTTGGAAAATCCTCTCGTCTGTTATCATTAATTTCTTTATCCCTTGAGCATTCCGAAACATACTGGAGAGAAGCCTTACAAATGCATGCAACAAGATCAAGAAGAAAAAGGAGGCGGAGCAGCTTGTTGGTAGATTTTCGGGGAAAGTTAATATTATCTTGATGATGATTGTATATTTTTCCTTCCGTTTCGTGTCTCCCGCCACCCCCGCCTCCGGCGGGGGCGGGGCGGGAAGAAAGTAAAAGATACAGATTCAGCATGTGATAACCAAGAAGAAGCTTTATGCATATACGTTGGAAGAAACGCCGGTGGCTGAATTAATTTTTATGGGCTTTTGTGCTGAGTGCTGTGAGAAGAGAGGGAATTTTGTATGATGAGGGACAATTTGTATGTCGGCATTAAAAATTATCACTTTGAAGAAAACTTTTCCCGGGAGATAAGAAGAGAAAGCAAGGTGAATTTTGTCGACTGGGACATTTGATATAAAGATTGGCGGCGGGAAAAGAAAGTAAAAGTTTTTTACACTTTTCCTTTCACAAAGTGACGCCATCATCAACTAGATAAACTTGAAAAGTCCTAATGGGAACAATATAATGATTGGGACAAATCCTAGACGACAAACGAGCAACTTTGGTGAGGTGAGAGCTAATGGTGGGCTTGACTGCTAGCTGACTGTGGAAAACTAGAGACTTTTTTTACTAGTTTTTATGTGCAAGTCTTATCTTGACTCAGATTGACAAAAGGGGATTTGCTTTAAAAATTCAAAAGTGTATAAAAGCTTTGAAACGGTGTGTCTATTCACTGGGGAATTTAAGGCCCTGATATTTTTCGTGTCTTTCTAGACATCCTTGGCAGGCGTAAATTTAATATAAGGCTCTTGCAGAATATTTTACAGTTGCCTCAATGGTAGTTGAACTAAAGAAAAATATTCTTAATTTTTTTCTAGATATCCTTGGACATCCTCAATGCGCGGCATGAACGGGGGCGCGGATCCCCGCGCCGGCTACCCGATGCACGGCGGTGTTTACTCAAACAACAACACAACAACCGTAGGAGGAACATCAACGACATCGACAACAATCAATGGAAGTTCAGGCGGAACGGTGCTAAGCGGTGGAGGCGTTGGCGTTGGAGGACCTTCAGCAAACGGTCCGGCGATCGGACTCGCAGCTCCGCCTGGCGGACTCTATCCGCCAGGTGTCGCTGGCGGAGAGCTCAAGCACCATGCAGACTTTCTGACCCGACTCCTAGCAGCGACTCCATCCTACATGAGTGAGATGGGCAACCCGCCACCGGGTTTTTTCTCCGATTGGCTACGGCGATTAGTTTCTAAACCGACCGGAAACTGTGGTCTGCCAAATATTTCACCGCCGACAGAAGCCCATCGAGCTCAGCAGCATCAGCAGCAACATCAACGGCAACAACCCCAGTCTTCGCCGCCACCAGCCTACCAACAGCATCAAAAAGACAGCAGCGAGACAAATGGCGATGTAATACCAAACAAGCGGAGAAAACGATCAAGAATCAATGACTCGCCTACGACTACCACGAATAATGTAAGACTTGCATCCAAGACTTTTCCTTGTCTTGTGGTATCGAATAGTGTCGTAAATTTCAGTGATGGGTTCTGGGGCTAAACGGCTGAGCTTTAGCTCAGCCTTCAACCAAGGAACACATGGAGAGAATATAAACAGTTATCGTAATAACCGAAATTTCCATAAGGATAAATTGTACCGCCGTTTAAGAAAAGGGTTCATAAAAATTGTATTGCGGGGGGGGGAGCCCCGAATCCGCTTCGGATCAGTCACTTTCTCCACAGTTTCCTCGAGAGTCTGTAATTTATTTTCTGGACCATTGAATACGTATTTTTATTATATGAGCTCCTTTGGATCTGCATGAAAAGTTGAAGATGAATTGCTTGCTATTCCAGCAGCAGATCGATATCGAAAATGTCTGTTGCTTTTCCAAGCCTTCAAACACTAGAAATGTCAAAACCAAAAAACATGTTGACTGATGTAGAAAAACGATTGAAAAGAAACACTCGAATGGAACGACGGACTTCAAAAGTACTTGAGAGCGTCGAGCTCGAGGAACGAATACTGTTTGATGTTGTTGGCGTGTAGTTTTTAAAGCAAGCCTTCTTCTTGTGGTCGCAATAGCGATGGATGGTAAAATAGCAAAAACGATAAGAGGTTCTGAAGTCAATTGGAACCACTTGTCTCCATACCCACTTCGGGGCCTCGGTAGAAGCCCATGCAGTCGTTAATATTACTACGTCCAACCGATCCTTCTCTTCAACGTTCCGAGAGGTAATTTTGTTAAAGTGGAAAACATGCAAGATGCTATTTACTTTAACTGGAAATTTTCTAGAGCTCCTTTTCAACTTGCTACAGAGTTTCAAGTAGGCACTTGGACCATACACACTTTTGATATCGAAATGATGAGCATATTTGGTGGAATCAAAAGTACTTGGATGGGGGAACATCCCCCACTTGGAAGAAGGGGGAGGGTTGTGGGGGGTTTGGAGCAGATTTCGACAAACCTAAGGCCATAACACCATCTGTGGATCAGCTAGAGAAAGAAATAAAAGGGTTGAATTCTAGGGATTTAGACGCAGATTATTATCATGCCGTCCGTACGTAATGGCTTCTTTTCTGACGCTCTAAAATGTTAACGGCAGCAACGGCGGCTATAAGTGAATTTTCATAGATCCACTTATACCAACAGCAAGAGAAGACGCTAGTAACGCTAGAAATCCTAGAAACGTCTCCCACGAGACCATCTTTTACTTTATGCTAATGGAGTCTAGAAAGGAGATTTTGACTAAAGTTTGCTACTACTTGAAGGCGAAGAAGAAGATTTTCTTATTAAATTATCATGTCCGACTGTCCAAAGTTGTCTAATGGCTTTTTGCGGTTGAGAGAGTAACTTTTTCCTAGCCGAGCACTTGAGAATATATAGGCTCAAGTGCAGTTGTCTCGCATGATTGAACGGGCCGTTTTCGAGTGTTTGCACAACAACAACGTTCACATGTCCGGTTAATCGGCGACGTTCCAACCTTGCCAAGGTGGCAACGGACAAGTGGGCATGTAACCAAGAGAGAAAATAGGCTTGATTGAAGGACGTCGAAGTCGACTAGAATAAGCTTTCGTTGTTGTGTATATATACAGTAGCAAACATGCGAAAATCCAGTCATCGAGTAAAGCTGCTATAAAATATTAATGACCGATTCAGCTTGCACAAAACACCTGGATAAATATGCATCGGTAGATTCGGGTGTTGGCGAAATTGGAATGTCACGAGGCTTTTGACAGTTGTTCTACTTGTAGTAATCGCCGTACATACAGACAGTTGACACAAGAAACACGATAATAGCCGATATATAGTTATTCCGGAAGTTGCGTCTAATAGCCCGGACTTCTGTAAGTGACTAAATTCGGGTATAACTGCCGCTAATAACTGGTAGATTAGAGCGGAAGCATGTAACTTGTCACTGGATCCATTAGCGGCATTAGCGTGTCAGGAGAGCAGTTTTGGTGGTGGGTGACATGTTAAAATATTCATGAACCGTTTATTATTACCTGTATATTTCTTTTATGTTTGCTGGAAGCAAACATCCTTATGAGGATAGCTGTTTCAAGTGTATTTATTTTAATTACGTCTGACTGACGTCAAAGTGGAAGGGAATATAGAGAATCCATTACTGAAATTGCGTTGAAATTCGATTAATTATTGCGGAAGCTTTAACGTCGTGTATTGATTGACCTTACAGGCAAAAGAGAGCCGGACTTCGCCTCCTGTGTCATCGGGCGGGGGAGGAGGTAGAACTACTCCAGCAGTCAGCAGTAGTGGAGGAGGCGGAGCTAACTCTGCAACTTCAGCGCCATCTGGTGCAGCAGCGGCGGCGGCGGCGGCAGCCGCCGCCGCTTTGGGCAACCCCTTTGCTGCAGCCCACCCACTTTGGTTTTTCCCGCCTTTTATGCCAAACCCTTACATGTCTTCCATTCCCGGCTTGTCGCCTGCAGCCGCAGCGAGCTATCTATCTCACAACGCTTCTGACCTTTTCCGACCTGAGAACCTGCTCGGAGGTCTTCATCACCCGCCTCTGCATCCTTTCCCGCCTGGACTCGATCCCATGTTCAGTGAGCGCGAAAGACTTTTGGCGGGAACTGGTTTACGAAACTCGACTACGACCACAAGTCCAACGAGTAGTTCATCAGCAGGTGCTGGAAGTAAAGCCACAACAACGACATCTTCAGCTGGCGGCACTTTACCGCACTTCAGTCACCACCACGGACACCATGGAGGACTTGGATTAAGCGGTCATCATCATCCGGGATTGAGCAGTCATCATGCAAGTTTACTTCAACACGCTGGACTTGATCCCAGTAGTTTTAGTTCTGGACTTCATCCACATTTACGGCGAGAACAGGCCGAGAAGGAGAAACAGCAGCAGCAGCTGAAACGACACCACGAAACTGGTACTTCATCAGCCCCATCACCGGCAAAGAAGGATAAAAAATCATCGAGTTTTTCAATTTCTCGACTAACGTCTCCGTCGCCATCGAGTAATAGCAGTAGCGGAGGATCTAGCGGTACAGTGGTTGTGAGTGGCGGTAACGCGGTGACCTCTGGAAGGTTGCTGCAGCATCATTTGGAAAGCGCGCCGTTGTTGCCACCTGTGAGACCGGGATCGCGAAGTAGTGGCGGCGGCGGCGGGTTGACAGATGAGAAATTGTTTGGAAAACATGGAGGAGAGAAAATAAACCGAACAACAACAGGAAGCGGGAAACCATCTCCGGGAAAGAATGTTTCGACGAGCGATCATCACGGTGGCGATGCTGGAGGACTTTGTGTTGATTTACGAGTTTCGGGTCGAATATGGGAAAGTAGTGCTTGTAGTTCGGCACCTCAGTCGTCCATCTACAAACCCTTGTCAGCTTTCCGGGAACCGGCGGAAAATGCTACTCCTCTCCTAAATCCCTACAATTCATCTCCTCCACCACCACAACCGAAATCAGCTACTACTCCACCAACTCTCCCCGCCAACTTGACAATTTCTCCCACAAGCTTTCCAAATCCTAGCCAACATCAACATGGACTTCAAGTACAGAATCTAGTCGACAACTGGTCTAAAACTAGCGCTAGCCAAAGAGCCTCATCATACCCGCCTCCGAACCTGTCAACGAGGTATATTCTTCGCAACCTCCAGCACATTTACCAAAAGGTTAAACCCAATGGCAAAACCAACAACAACGGTAATAGCCCCAAGCCGTCATTGCCGCCGGTTCTGAAACCATCGTCTTCGAAATATGATCCTTTGAATGTAGCCTCCATTTTGGAACATGGTAGTCGACAGGTGTCGCCTCCGCGTAATAATATCAAAGAAAACACTTTACCGAGAAATGCTACTTCGCCGTCGACGACAACGACAGTCGTTAAAAGCGAAATTGGTGCTACATCACCAGAACAACCGCCGCCGCCCGTTAAAGAGCCTGGAAATAACAACAATAATAATTACACCAAAAACCATTCCACTCACATTCCCAGTCCGAGTGATTCTCCCGTTTCCGCTGGTAATAGCAGCTCTGATAGTAGCACAAACAGCAGCAAACTATCGCCCAAATCACCAAAGAATACGACTACTAGCAAAAGCAATGAAAATGATGCCGAGAAAGTGGAAAAGTCGTCATCGTCGTCTCCAGTTCGAAACAGCTCGACCACAAATCTACTTGTTAACGATCACATCGCAGCCGTTAACGATAAAAGCAAGTCGTCCTTTTCCGGCTCGTCACAATCGTCTTCAGATTCTTCCTCGTCTTCCGACTCAGGCTCTGACAGTAATAGCGATGACGACGAAGGCCAAGATCGAAAAGGGCTAAAACAACAGAGGAAAATGGAACAAATATTAGAAAGCCTATCAAAAGATGCTGAAGAAAACGATACCAAAGCTCACCGTCAATTACCGTCGCCGGCCAATAACGTTTCTACCGATAACAGCCCATTGAAATCCATCGATGGTATTGTTGATGGCCCCAAATCTGTCCAAGAAGACGATGACGAAGTAAATGTTGATGAAAATTAAAAATTCGAGAACCTCAACAAAATACCCATTAGTCATAGAGAAAGAGGGAAAGTCATAGAGTTGCATGGTTCCCTTTGGTCCTGCCTGGAGCTGCATTAGAACGTGCCGCGGGAACACCTGATCTCTAATCTCTTTTCAAATTCTTTGTTTACATTTTCAGATTTTTGAACAGATTTTTGAACAAAAGTCTATTATTTTCAAATTCATGTTTTTGTAACATAAAGTTGATAACGGAAGAAAAATATTGATTAAGTATCATAATTTTAAGGTGATTTTATGCTCTGTGATGATCAGATATTCAACTAGTTCAAATATTGATACGATTCAAAATATAGTCTTAAAATTTCAACTTCTGGACAGTTGAAAAAGTCGTTTAAAGTCAAATTCTAGGTGTATATAAGTTGTAACGTAATCAAGTGCTTATGATTTGTATCCCTCTTGATACCCGAATCTAACCGAAAAAGCTTTAAATGTAGAGTTCAAGTCTAGTCTCTACAAAATTGTCGGACGAAATATTACTACCAAAATGCCCTACGGTAATAAAAATTGTTGAATGTTCAAAATATTCGCCTTTTGCCTTACATGATCCAAATTTCTGCCAACGTTAATTGACAGCTCCATTAATTGATACCACTAACAAAATTTGCGCCCATCATTCACAATTAGGCGGCAACTCGACATCAAAAACTGTTTACGTTCCTGCTCTTCTTGATGGGTAAATGGCTCTCGAAATTACAGCTTTACGGAACGACCACACGTTGCCCAATTTCCATCGAAAAGGTACCACAAATGGCGGGTTGGAGTGGAGCTTCCATCACTTTTCCCTTTGATCGTCGTCCATATATTTATTCACACGGCCTCTTCTTCTTCCTCCTTCCAGCTTCAACCAAGAGAAGAAAGAACCGCGAAGCGTAACGAAGCTCAGGTTCGGGCCTGCCACAAAAGGTTATTCAGGTCTTTAAATTTAATACTGTTCCGTGGTTGAGTCGGTGAAGGTTGCCATAATTTTCCGGGTGGCTTTTGCTCAAGGTTCGCTGTCTCCAGTTTTGCTAGACTCGTTTCCAAACCTCGGTCTATGCCGTCCATCCATCGAAGACCAACCTTTGATCAAATGACTTTTACCCTTTGAATAGCTTCTCTCGTTCTATATTTTATCCAGGGAAAGTCCTGCAACTTTCTCTTCTCCAGCGGCAGCTACTGTACATGGAAAAGGAGGGCTGCTGAATTGAACGTTACAAGCCGTTTCAACTCCAACAACCACAACCCATGTCAATTGAAGAGGAGAAAAAAAGATACCATAACCGCGTACATATAATCGATCCATTCGCCTCCAGTCAGATGATGGAAAGCCACTACTTTCCTCGAAATACATCCAAAATATACACGTGAACATACGGAAACTAACTCTAAAAATTTCTTATTTTATACACGATCCACATAATATTATAACTTTGGCTCATTTCTTTGATCTTTGATAAAATATACACTCTGTCATTTCCGTTGCCAGGGGGCACACAGATGAGATGGATTTCAACTCCATAACGCTTGCATGGATTCAATTCCAATTAAATTCTCATATAAAATATTTTTCATATTCTTGGAATTTTTCCAATCAAAAAACTTGGATCAAATTCCATCAGTATTAGTATTCGATCATGTAATCATGTAGTCATGTAAACAGTAATGATTGAGCATGTGCAACTTTATCCAATTTTTCAATTTGCAAACTTTGGCAAAACCATAAGTTTTTGCAAGTACAAGCACAGATAAAAATGATTGGAAACTTGTAAAACTTGTTACTTTTTTCCTTCCAGCTGCTCTTATAATTAAATACGTGTTGATATCAATTACATGCATTGAAACGTAAACCCATTTAGCCGGACCGAGATAGGGAAGAAAAAGTTGCCAAAGAAATTACAAGAGGAAACGGATCACAATAAGTGGACTCGATTCAAGTCAAGTACTTTTCTCTCCATCTTTACCACATGTTTTTCCAACTGTTTTGTTGCCCATGGCTGGGAATCGGTCGGCTTTATAGGAGCAAAAAAGCTCAACAATATGTAGTAGCCGAGAAGACGAGTTGGCAGCTATCCGAAAGTAAATTGAAACTACATTTGGGAAAGCAACTACTATGGAGCGAGAGATAATGGGCGACGAAGAAGCTATACTTTCTTTGTCCAAAAAAACGCTGGTTGTATACTCTCGATATATCGTCTCAGGAAGAAGAAGAAGAATAAAAGTTGCCAGAAAGAGATTGAAAGTCAAGCAAGTCCAAGAGATAAAATGTACTGATATCTTTTCTCCAATTTCCCTCTCTTCTTCTCAACACCAAAGAAAGCAAGAAAAAGAGCCAAGAAAAAAACAAGTACCAGGCAGTACTAACATGAGCCCACAAAAATACTTTGGCACAAGAAGACACACAATAGAAGTGGAAAACGGTTGTGGTAAATGGAATGTACTTGAAGCTATCGCCAATGCATACAATGGCAGTTTATAGTTGGACTCGGGAAATGGAGGAAATCGGAGGGGGCGAACAAGAAGAAGCACTTCTTTTGTTGAGACCCCCAAAGAAAGTAATCTCAACAACATTAAAAGCTCAGAGTCATAGAGTGTAGATAAAGCTGTAGAGAATTTTTCTCAATGTTTGTCAACCCCAAAAGAATATCGGTTGCCAGTCAAAATGGCGGTCAATCTTGCAGCACTTGCATTGATTGACTGCGTGAGTGAGTCTACGTTTTTGGTTCAGGGATTAATTTTTTTGTAAAAATCAATAAAATATGCATGTAAAAAGCTACTCCTGACGAACAAGTATTTATCCCATCAGAATTAGGATGAGGGGAAATAGGAACCCGTTTCCGAGAAGAGGAGAAAGTAAACCGGGTAAATTCGGTGATATATACGTTCAAGAGACGGTATGTGTGAGGAGCCAAGATGGAAAACTAACAGCTTGCGGCTGAATACTTGCACGACGACACATAATAAAAAGAAAGAAGAAGAAAAAGAGATATAAATTTGACAAGCTTGTATACTTGTGAGGGTGTAACACATATGCTCTCACAGATCCGGTTTTGGGAAAGTAGACTTTTTGTGTATATTTTATATGGTGAAAGTTACATGTTGTGTAGTCGTGTCTTCTTCTTCTACTACTTTCCCAACTTTTACTTGTTTACGTTTCCTTGCACGGAAAGTTGCCTCAGGTTCAACACCAAGAGTTGTTAAATTGTACACACACACACACTTTCCAGTTCGGAGCAAAATATTATCCGATTCGGTCGCGGATCCTCTCCGGTTTGTCGTCGTGTCAAGATGCGCGTGCGGTTGACAGGTTCCTTTGTGTTGATGCCCGCTGAGGTTCCAAATAATACACCGACTCCCGCTTTGGTAACACGGAAGGGAAGACGAAATTAATTAGCCGCAAGAGGCGGGAGATTCGATTAATTCGGTGGGTGGAGTATTTTAGTTTGATGAAAATCATATCATTTCGAACCAAGAAATTTTATAAATGAGTCTCGAGCGCTTAGTCTCCGAACAAGATTACATCTGACAGATTTGCTCAGCAGGTGCTAAAATATTTTTTGCCTTATATAATCATATGCGAAGAAAAATTCATAGCGCTCCGCTTATCTAAAATTATATAAAGTCTGCTTGTGGCTAGAAGAGCAAAAAATATATTTTTCGTAAATGCAGCAGTCATGCACGAAAAGATCACAAGATTTGATAAACTAGTATCGATGGCTCCAAAAATACACTGTTGGTTTAAATAATTTTGGCCATCATTGGCAACAATGTAGAAACGAAAAACAGACAAAAAAACAAGTGCAAAAATATATACACATACATTAAATTGAAAAGATCCAAAGCCAGAACTGCATGAGGCCATTTATCGAGATACAAAAACAATTTGATCGGATGTGATGATAACAAGGAAGGAATAATAACAATGTGTCAATACGTTCAAGACCTGACGCCTTGGAACAATACCGAGCAGAATTATTAATTGGCGCCAACAATGCAAACGGCTCATTAAAACAAAGGTGAAATTGAACATGAAACACGCGCTTTAATACATAATGCAAGTGCATCAAGTACGTGATATTAAAATTCCGGTAATAAAATGACACATAAATGCAGTTTCAGACAGGTGAGTTATGAGTAATGGTTCTGCTGCAAGCGCATCTTCTTGATGACCCAAGTGACCCAGGAAATTTGGCGATGAACATGAAGTCATAACATTGATTTTCCTCAATGAACAAGATGGCCGTGACGTTTATAACAATGCTGCCATCAGGAACATTTTATAATAATAAAAAGTCCAATACGAAGATTCGATGATGAATGCATCTGCTGTCTTGACAGACGTTGGAATAATGGGACTGACAAGGTGTCAACATGAATTCGCTGACATTCAGTAGTTGCCAAAATTCGCGAAAAATTTTTATGGACACTGAAACCAAAAGTAAATTAGTCCTAAAATTGCAAACAGTTTGACGACGGCGGTATTGTTGAAACGAGTCATTTGTTGCAATTTTATTGTTGTGGTTACCTGTGAGATGCGCTTACTGTCAAACGCTGCTGCATTTTTTATCTGACCTACCAACTGACTGCCAAAAGGCATTTAAGCCTTTTATAAAGTACTTGCCAATATCGCTTAAGCGCGCAACAAAGACGCTGCGCGCTCAGGTGCTTTTGAATGCATCTGCACGATGATAAACGCATATTATGCATTAAATGCGCATACATTTTTTGCTCCATTGAGCACATGCAAGATTCTCACATTTTATTTATTTTGATACCCTCGGGCCAGTTTTTCCAGCTTTTTTCTTGTGACTCGAAATTTTTGAACAAAAGAAATTCCAGCTGACATTTATTTTATGTTGCAAATGTAGACCAAAGTTTGAAGAAGGAACGAAATTGCGACTGATTCATTTTTGCAAACGTCCAAGAGGTTTGGATAAGCCAACGTTAAAAAACGTCATTTCATTATACACGTATGTAAGTGGCTTGAACAGGTTTCCACTGGCTAAATTATTGGAAGATGAAACAAAACGATTGTTGCGAGCAAGTCATCGGCACAGGTGAGTTAATTGGCCATTGATCTGCTTCTTGAGTGGCTCTGCAGTGAGTAACTGGTACATAATATAAGTTTTGTATATACCATTGAGTAAGGGCAGTCCCTCGGCAAATTGATACGAAATGCAACATACAAGGATGCACTTGACTTTTGCTTGCTACGGCTGACGCATTTGACATGGTTGCAAAAACGTTCTTGTCAGGATCAGGTTAGAACACCTGTCATCTGAAGCGCGGGAATATATTATTATTCATGATATTTATTGCTGTTTGTTGTTGTGACTCTGAAATGAATAGCTTGTGTCTCACGCTGATTAAGCGTTGTTAGCACTTTGAGTTTCTAATTAGACGAAATTTGACAAGATGCTAATGGAGTTGACTAAAGTCTTAATAGAGGAAGAGCGCGTGCCAAAAGGTTTAAATATTTTGTTGAATCATCATCTCAGGTGAGTTATCCCGCCAAGTTACTGGTCCTAGCTGGATGTAATAGAGTTTTAAGTGTTCTTTGGCATGTGCTAGAGCAGCTCTCATGGCAAATGAGACGGCAAAAAGAACAAGGGGTGACTATTTGTTGCATTTTTGGGGGGAGGCACGATTTTTGAACAAGATGCAGCAACAACATTGCATTATTTCAAGACGTATGTGGGGAATATTCTTAAATGTCGAATACAGGGATGATTCGCCAAATCGTAATTCATAGCTTTATTGCTAATGCAAACGATGAATGCATGTGTCACTGGGGCTGACTGCAAGTGCCCCAGTAAAAAGGTGGCCACAACAACCAGCTTTCCTTGACTTGCTCCTATGCTGACTGTTGTTGGCTGACTGATACAGGAATAAATGGACGTAAATTTTAAATTGAGATCCGCAGTTTTTGTTCCTTAATCATCATCCGCTTCTTCTTCTTGCTAGAGAAACGAGAAACCATTCAACAATCAACAAACATATGACGTTTTGGCAAGGTGGCAAGAAAGCAATAAAGCGACTCAGGTGGCACAACTTGCGGTCAGTTGTGATTGAGATGCGATAACGGGATGACCTCATGACAAGAAGCTCTTGCGACCAAATCGGTGACAGTTCAAGTGTATTGGCTCAGTGAATTTTTCAAGCAGTGACAAGAGAAAAAGTTTGAAATTGTGATTGTGAGTGACGCATCGGTGAAATTGGCAAAGAAAGTGAAATTTTTGGAGATGACATTTTTCAGTTGTCGAATGATAATCTTCGAAAAACATGGTGCTGAATTTTAGTGGATCGAGCACTACTTTAAAAGTGCAGGCTCTTGTAAGTTTTTGGTTTGCTCCTAAAAATCAACTAATGTCGTTGCTAGATTCTAGAAGCAATAATTATTTTGAAATTTTGTTTTTGGCGCAGATTATATCGTCGATCTACATCGCAGCTTCGCTGACACTTCAGACGGAACTGAACAGCCCTAGAGTCAGTGCGTATCTCAAGGACTTCCAAGGCGTCGATATCCATTCGCTCGTCCTAATATGCTGCTTTGTAGGCGTGACGACGATTCAGCTGGTATTTATTGCCTTAGGACTGCCGAGGTTCGATGGAAGGGTCAGGAAATGGGTTAATGTTGTGGTAAGCAAAAATTAATTTTTCACTAATTTTGTAACCTGATTCCGCTTCTTAAAAAACATAATCAGTTCAATAACGTTTAATCTTTTGATAACAGGTTTTTATAACGCAACTACTAATCGTTGGCCTGATGCTTGCGGGCGCGCTGGTTCAAACGCTTGCGACCAAAGACGTAATGCTGGCCACGGCCGCCGTTCACAGAAAGACTGAAGACAAAGAGGTTGTGATAAACGTAACGACCATTGTTCATTGGTGGGAGCGCGTACTGTGTTCTGTAAGTGCATTTTAACGTTGCTAAAAGATAAATGACGCTGTGAATTTACTCTTGATATGATCATGGTTTTTACACATGGCCGTAATAAAATTCGACTGATTCTGATGACTTTTCCAGGTTCTAGTTCTTCTTAGCGCTGCTTTGGAATTTTTCGCAACGTGTCGAATGTTTTCGGTGAGTATATATAGTGATTCATGCTACCTAATTTTTAATATTTAAAATTAGCTGGTACTTGATGGGTCATTAGATGACTCGATGACTCACGCATTTTGGTATTATAAATTTTCTGGTTTACATAGATTCTGACACAAGATGTACCTGATGCCAGGTCTCCGCCTTATTACAAGTCTGATGAAAACGAACGCGTCTTTTCCGTCAACATTGATGAACTTTTCGAGTATCTCAAAGCCGAGCATCCGTCCCAGGTCAGGATTCATGTGCCGACAACGACGTCTCTGAATGCTTCGGCGGCGGCGTCCACTTCTAGTTTAAATCATTCTAGCCGATCTCGTCTAAATGAGGAATTTCGAGATAAGCTCAGTAAAAATCAGGTGAGTCACAAAGTGGAAGATGGAAAAGTATGGGCATTTTTGAACCTATGTTGTATGTAATGGGGATTTTTATACCAATTTACTTGCAGCTCCTCACACCGGAACCTAAACGCAGTACCCGGATCGTTTGAAGAGGGCGCTTTTTGCTTCAGATTCAATGCAATATTCCAACACTCTGGTGTTCGAAGTTACCTTTAGACTACAAACAAGAATAGACTGTAAATGGAAAAAAATGATCTGATTTAATTTTTTAGTGTCATTTAATTGGACATTGATATATATTTTGAACAATGACAAATTTCCATTGTTTCGCTATTATATTTTTATGGTTGCTTATATAATGAATGATCTTGATTTTTTAATGCGCTTTTTTGTCATGTACCTGTTGATCTTGTAACGAGGTTGTGATTTATTCTTATATATATAGTGTTAATGGGCTCAGTCGAATTTGTAAATATTTTAGAAGATGCATATACAAATATTTCTGTTGTTGTTGTGTGTAAAAATTAAATACCATTAAAAAATGTTTGTTCCCTTGGTTCGGAATAAGATTTTGTTGATCACAATTTCATTGACATTTAGCAACACTGAGAGTCCGAATTGAGTACTTCCTGGTATAGATGTGCTATGCACAATCGATATCACAATGTCATCACTTTCAATCTTCACCATAGTCAACTTGTTTGCATGTACTGTCAGGTCATTTTTCGCTAACCGGAAACAAAATCGATAAACTTGTCTTTGAACGTTAGTATTAACAACTTTATTAAGTTGCTTAGTGGACAGAAAGGCAGACAGTCATAAGCCAAAAACGAGTAAAATTAAAGTTATTCCAATTTATACTTCAAACTGATCCATAAAACTTTGTATTGTTCAGGCCAGCCAGTTTCCGCCATCGTTGAAAGACGGTGAAATGGCGTGTTGGGTTGGATTCAGACCTACGGTATTTGCAATGGCAAGTTTCAGTTAAAATTCTATATAAAATATATTATAGCAATCCAATTGGCAATGTACATTTTTTCCAGTTATTCGCTGTTCTTTACCTCTTTCTGGACTACGAGTATCTGGTATTTCCAAAAGACAAGCAGGAGAAGAAAAAAGATGTTTTGTGCAAGCGTCTTTGTTTGGCTTTTCTCGGTTTTGCGATAGTGGAAATCATTGTGATTTCCTGTCTGGTAAACCGGCTAAAGCGAACTTTTTATTTTGGAATTGTAAGTGAAAAATCAAGACAAGACAATTAAGAGCTGGTGAAAACTGACGTTCAGAAATTACCTCCAGGTTGGACTTTTGCCGTTGATTCTGTCAGTGGTCTTGGCTGTGGCAGCGTATTTACAAATTGATGTGAGCCGGAAGCCGCTGAAAATTGCAGTTGATGGTTATAATGAATATTGGGATTATCCGCCGGGACAATCGCCGCCTGGAGTTAATGCAATGACGTGGCTCAGTTTTTATCCAAGAACCGTAGCCTGTGTAAGTATATGAAGCTGACAATAATTTTACTGAAAAAAATATACTTGGATGCTGACAGATTTTTACTGATTTGATATCAAGGGGCTGCTAATTGGTGCGAGCGTGCTTCAGCTCTTGTCGACCTTGCAGTATTTGTGGAGTACCACAATCGTAAGCATTTAAAATTATATCAAAATTATAATCCAGAAAAATAATTTTGAAAATTTCTTAGGACGGCAAACAACAACGGCGTATACAAGAAACAGTGCAGGGGGAAATACGAGCGCTACACCAAGACATCGCCATAATTCTGGACGTTGTAAGGAAACTGGATACGCCGAACGCTTCACCAATGGCCTCGCCAATGTTGAACACCAGAAGTGCAGGTCTAGCCACCAGTGCAGCTCCTGCTGCTATAGACTTGAGAAAAAATGTTGCAATATTGGCTACTCATCAGTATCAGGTCACGAAGCCTACGACTAGTCCTCCACTTCCTCCGCCTCCTTCGGTTCCTCCATGTCCTCCGCCAGAGGGCGGTTTACGGTCGTCGGTCGAGTTTGAACTGCCTCCCCCACCGCCGCCATACGAGAACGTGAATACTCAAGTGTAAAAAATAAATTTATTCGATGAATGCATTAATTTAAAGATTCTTTGAGTGTATCATTTCCGGTTCTGGTGACTAAGTGACTAATTATATACATGATATCAGAATTTTCTTCTTCGGTCAGCTGTTGGGTTTAATGTACGAGTCATTTTACGCATAGATTTTTTAATGGAACCGGAAACAGATATGTCATGGTTCTAGTCATCAACGTTAATAATATTGACGACTTGAGTATATATATATCCAGATGTCAAGAAAAATATATTTCGGACCTTGCGAAAGATATTCGACGAAAGAAGTTTTGCAGCACTTGTTGTGTGTAACTTAAAGATAAACATACGTCATGTGACATAATTTTTACAATTGACTCTGTTACTTTTGCTACCGTTCAATACACAACTCAATTAACCTTTTAACACCTTGTCCAGCGACGCCCTCTTCCGCCCATACATGGTCACTACATGGTGTTCAACATAAAGTTTAAACGCCATAAAACAGGTTCAGGCTACATATAAGTCGTTTATGGCAATGTAATTAATGATACAATGTACAAAATCCACAAACATTTTTTGCTACAAATATATTCTCTTCACACTTTTTGTTGTGCAAATATTTTTTAAATTCTAAAGCTCCAACATCAATATCATCTTCAACAAGACAATCTAAAATTAGAGCATTTTTAGGACAGTAGCTGCCATTTATTATTTTGTTCCTTGATAACAAAAACCATGCGCTTTTATTCCCTTGCATTGAATGTCAATGTTGATGAATCACGCGCTTGTGTTCTTCAATTGCTCATCGCGCATCATCTGCTGGGCGCTTTTAGAGGCGCAAAAAAGTCGTGCAATTTTTTATCGCGCTTTACCTGCATTATTACGAGATGAGATGAAGTACAAATTGCGAATAAATTAAATGCATCTTTTTTGCCCAAGACTTTTAGTTTTTGCCCGCATTGTATATTTTGCATTGCATTGTTGCTATGTGGTGCACCTGACTGAGCGGTGATTTTTTCTTGTTAATTTATTCACATTATGCATTTCAAAAATTATTTACCTACTTTACGAGTTCTAGAATTTTTGGACGCCTGGAGCAATATTGTAATGTTTTCTTCTACAAATCTGTTTCAAGATCATTTCTTATCGGACAAGCCAAAGAAGGCTATCTTCAAGCTGCAAGCCGTTCGCCAGAATGATCCACCGCCGCCCATTAACAGCAACGGGTCAATGCCGCCGTTATGACCCAACATTTTCTAAATGAAGTGACTAACGCCGACAGAATAGCAAAGAAGTTGATCCGTGACCTGCTATTACTCTGGCCTCAATAGAGTGGTAAATCGCCGTAATCGTTAAGCTTTGTTGGTCAATCAGCCACTTTCCCTCTCCTTCTCGACTGGCAAATTGGTGAAAAATGTTTTAATTATCATCTACGCACTTCCCCTATTAGATTCTCATAGAAACATTCGGCTAAAAAATATTTCTGGTTGTACAACAGGCCAGTTTACTCATCAAATGATAGCAAATCCTATTCAAATACATTGACGAACGTTGCCATCTTGTATCTACAGTAAAACACGGCAAAGTCACACCCAGTGAATTAACTAGGAAAATAACTCTAGTTGGGCATTCGATAAGGAAGGTCAGTTGCGATGAAAGCTATAAGAATAGCATGACATTGGTCATTAGCTGTCCTAATTAGGCTAGAATCGCTAGAAACCGTGTGTGGCTGTGGTGACTCCAATGTAACAAGAACAACGACGGACATGTCTGATTCTGAAGTTGACCTGCTTCAAGTGGACAATCCGCTTTTGGTGTTAGTTCTAATATTTCACAAATGAAGTGTTTAACAATTGACAAAAGTTTTTTTCAAGTTCTTTAACCACGTTTTTTGCAGGCACAGGCCTATCAATAAATCCGCAATCATGAATTGCTGGAAAGGACTAAAGACAAGCCTTGTGGTTTTGGTAAGTTTTAAAACTGCAGTCTATCGCTTTAAAATTTATGATTAAAAAATTCTTTAATTTCAGGTTTTTGCCATCTCGTATATTTTGTTAGACACCTTTTCACTGTACCGGCCAAGCAAACCCGAGTTTGAAATTTTGGACAAGTGTTGCAAAACACTCGCTTGTGTTTTTGCAGGCTTGTCAATGGTCGAAATGTTGGCGATTTCTTGTCTAGTTGGGAGACTCACTTGCACATGGCAATTCGCAATGGTAAGATAATTAATTAATCCCAAGCTTAAGAGATAGCAGCTGGAATCAACCACTTAAATTTTAAAAAATCCCAGGTCGCTATATTCCGCCTGATGGTGGGCGGAATCCTTCTTGGCGCGGGAGTCCTCCAGTGCCTCGTAACGCAAGACGCCATTTTGTACATTGCCAAAGCTACCGCCTCCTACTGGAAAGATAAGGAAGCTCAAGTGGAACTCAACACCGTAATTGCTTGTGGTGAGCGCATCGTTGCATGTGTAAGTGACTTTCTTAAGCGTCATATGGTTTTGTTGTTGTCACGTTAACTAACAATGGCCATTATATCCAAACTTAATTCTATTCACAGCTCCTACTCATGATTGGCGCTCTGCTTTATTTCATCTCAGCAATGCGATTCTGTGGAAATGACGTAAGTTCCATCTTATAGCTTTCTCAAACGAATTAACATTTCGCATGCTCCTGCATATCCGCTACATTATATTTTTGACGCCTGCTTCCTAATTAATAATTAACGTTCCATTTTTGTCGTGCTTTAGAATCATGAACAAGAAACTTCGTCAGCTCAAACGATACAACAGTTTCAAATCATCTTGGAACAGTACCATCAAATCCTGCTGGGACTTCAACCCCGAAACTTGCCGGAATGTGCTTCAGTTCTGGACTCGCCAAGGCTTAATGCGAGGATCGTCGAATGTCAGAATGGGAGCCTGCGGACTTCGCCGAAAAAGTACCCGCCTCCTCCAATACCGCCGCTGAAGCATCAAAAAGGCTTTGGCAAATTTCAGCAGGGTCCTTGGAGTTATTCAACGGGTCATTTGGGTCATAGTAGTAATGCGTAAAGTTTTTTGAAAATTCAGGTTGGAAAGCATGTACGTCACAGCTGGCTTTATGTGATGCTTTAAAGGTTGTTGTTGTTGAAGAATGTTAAAGGGTTAAGTGTGTAAACATTCACGTGAGAGTATTTATAGCTTATTGTTTAAATATGCAATTAGTAGCTGAAGTGAAGGAGGAGGGCGCTGCTGAAGCTGCAGGTTTAAATATGGTTGTGTTTGAAGAGGCATTTTGTACATGTTTAGTTAAGCGAGCAGAGGAAGAAGAAGAAGAAGAGTGAATATTAATTGTTTGAGACATTAAGAAAGAAGCAAGGACGTCGGTTAAATGGAGGAACCAAAAGTGTGTTGTAACATATAGGAAAAGTCGTCAAAAGTTATGTTTTCCTAAAGGAGAAGATGCGAAGTTGAAGAAGGTGATTCTTGAGACCGCATTTAGCAAGAGCGGAAGTGGCACGTTTGGCCAAAGTTGTCAAGTCTTGAAGTACTGAAGGCAGGAGACGGAAATTTGCTGTAGTGTTTCAAAGTTAATGGTGAAGAACCAAGAGGCTGCAAGTCCACAAAGTATTATTTTTAGTGCTGGCTAGTCCACCTGTGTGACCTGATTGATTTTGTGAATTTTTGAAAGCGTTGGAATCAATAAAACCTTTTGATCAAAGTCCAAGATTTGAAATAAAATTATCATGGGCTCCAATTGTGCTACGACGGGGATCCTCCAAACGGTCACTATCGTAAGTTGCTCCTTATGGATTTTGGAACCTTTGAAAATATTTTGGCATTGACTGATACCAAATTTTGATATTTTTTAGGCTTCAGAAATTGTAACTGTCGCGCTGGCCAGCGACTGTTACATAATGTTCAAACGGAGCGAAGAGGCTTTTTTGGCAACTGGCATTTTTGCTTTGGCAACAACCGTCATTTTGTTCTGCCTGGCGCTGTCGGAGTTGATACCTTTTAGACACAAGTTTGTAAGTTAAAAAATTTTGAATTTAAACTACATAATCTCTATTGGGATTTGTTGCTAAAATAATATTTTTGCAGATCCACTACGCTCACCGAGTGGCGGGAATCATGCTGTTTGCAACTTCGATCGCTTTCAGCGTCAGCGTCTACGACACCTTCTACAGCCACACATACGTCAGCGAACAAGTGGAAAGAGCAAGTGCTTGTGTAAGTGAAAGTTTTATTATTGGCATATTTTATCATGGGGAATTAGCAGTAGTGTGGAAGAAGAAGTGGAAGAATTCCGTTGACGGAAATGGCAAGCAAGCGGGCTCATAAACTCTGAAGCATAAGTGGCTTCATTAGCGATGCTCAAATTCAATTATTTGTTCGTGGGCACGTAACTGGGTTATTAGAGTCATTAAAGCGGAAGAAGAGCAACTTCGATGAGGATGAGGAAGTTGAGCAGCTAAAATATGTCGATTCAATATGTAGAAAATTATCTGAATGTGAATTAGGACTTAAATAAAAATGGGGTTTGAATTGATCTATTTCAGATTTTTGGTTTCTCGACCGCAATCTTGTGCATGGTTCTGGGCTTCTGATGACGTCATTATGGAGGATATCCTGCTGAAAGTTGTTGTGTCGGAATGGCCGCCTGATGATCCAGCTTTTGGAGTGCATGAATGGTTTTGTATATTGATTAAATCGAATAAACGTGGAATTTTCAATTAAACAACGGTTTCAAGACTATCAGTTGACGTTCCATAGTTCTGTCACTGTCAAATCAATGAATTTCGACCGACGACATTCAGGGGTTAACCGATAAGAAAGCATGAGTTTTTCAATCAATCAGATTTAATTGTTGTTTCCTGTCGTGAGCTTATCGGAATTACCAACGGTGCTATCAGATTTGATAAATTGATTTGCCCATAGTCCAGGTTGTTACTCGAAACAGTTACATACGTGTGTAATTAATTTTCATTTACCAAAGGTTATCTAATGTCAGTTGCAACTGATTTGGTCTGATATTGATTCATGAGAACTGGACAGGAATTTTGCAATAAATAAATACAATTTGCAGTCAGGCTTCCGCAGTAGTAAGTAAGCAGTGTTCGTTAAAGTTCTTTAAACAACTAGTTTTTGCAAAAAGAAAGTGCAAACCAGATAGTGTTTGTTTGAATTCCCTCGTTTTTTCTGTCAAAAGAAAGTCTTTGATCCAACCGACCTTCAACATGGCGGCATTAGCATTAGACTTCAGAAACGACAGAACTTTGTGGGCCAAAGCAGTGTTATTTGTACGTAACGGTGACAAACGAAAACTGTTCAGAAAAATCAATTTCACATTGAATTTACACAAAGGACTAAACTCTTGAAATTTCAGATCCTGAACATTATTTTGGTGGCAATCATTTCAGCCAGGTATTTCGTAAACTTGAGCGATGAAATCTACTTCGTCACAGCAACATGTATTTCCTTGATTTTTACCATTCTTCTGTTTCTTACTGTGTTTCTGATGGAAGCACAAATTCTTACGGTCAAAGGTGTCCAGTCAAAGCATATTGTAAGTTGATCAACAAGTTTTTAAGCCCATGTTGATAATATTTTCATCATAAAGAAATCATCAAGCTTTTCAACTTTCGTAGGATTTTGGAGGCCATTTACTGGCTGGTTTCCTGCTGCTAATTGGAGCAATCGTGTTTTCTGTTGCTGTCGACAAGAATTGGGGCAATATACCGATTCATTATCGTCATGATTGGAAAACTAGGAGAGTTTTTGCATGTGTAAGTTGAACAATTGCAGCTGGAAAATTTGACATGACTTGAATCTGACGCTTTTTTTGGAATCTTTGCAGATTTTTGGATACTTGAATTCCTTCGTCCATTTTGGCGTAGCGTTCCTGGTATTCGTAAAAAATTAGTATTTTCATACCAGCTTGAAATAATTTGCCACTTTGTTGAAAACGTTTTTTAACTGAAATTAAACAATGATTTTTCTAATTATCAAGAAACATTCAAGTTTTTTACTCTTGTTGTTCATGAAGAACTTTTTTGTAGTAAACTGACGCAATGCTTCCGTGAACCAATTATATTTCCTTCTTTTCAGTGCTTTTGTGGTGAACCGATTTCCGAAATTATTTGTCGTAGGAAAAACTAAACTTCAGTACTAAGCTGCCTTCAAAAGCGTTGCATGCTTGGCTGAAATAGCTCTACAAAATCTGTTTGCAATAAAAATGGCTGTACAAGTCAAGAACGACGAGACCCTGTGGGTAAAAATCTTGCTTCTGGTAAGTCAAAATAGTAAACATAAATTTTCATGTTGATTATAGTTGATATAATAGTGTTAAATATGATTTCAGATACTGAGCATAATTTTGACAGGAGTTACTGCAAATTGCTACTTTCCCTCATCGCAGGAGCAGTACTTTCTGTCTTCAGGTTGTATTTCCATGATATTCTCAATTTTAATTTTCATCCTTGTCCTCACGGTTGAAGCTGGAAGTGTGCAAGTAACTGGAGTTACAGGAAAGCATGTTGTGAGTGAAATGTTTTAATAGTGTTTAATTTATTGGCTATTCGTTACTCGGATTTTTTGATTGTAGAATATAATTGGTCATGGACTTGCCGGAATCTTGCTTCTACTTGGATCGATTGTTTTTGCTCGATGTGTGTCAAGTTGGTGGATTATTAATTGGAAGAGGGGAGAACGTGCAATTGCTTGTGTAACTTTATAAATATTTTTTCTGACAACGTTTATTTATGAAGCTGGAAAATAATATAAAGTTCGCTTTAATAATTTCCAGTTGATTGGATTCGTCACAGCCATTGTGCATTTTGGTGTCGCTTTTCTCGCAATAAAAAGTGAGAATGAGAAGGATACACGGAAGACCGAAGAAAACAAGCAAGTTAAAAACGCGAAAAGCAAAGAAAACATGGAGAACCTGGAGAACATCGAAGTCACAACAGATAACCTGGAAAATATTCAAAATGTTTACGAATTAGGTGAAAGTGCAAACGTAATTATGACTTAGTAGTTTACCAAAAATAAATGATCTGACCGTTTACTGCTAAATACGTCTTGATTATATTCAATCAAACGCATTTTCTTGATTGTGAGTCACTACTTGCGGTTTGCGGTTCACCAGTTTCCTGTTAAAAATTGTTGCTAGATTGAGCATACGCCAAAGTATATAATTCTTCTCGTTAACAGGCATTTTGAATTAATATTATTACCAGACCAGCTATGTGTCAAGCGGTTGTAGTTTTGGTCAAAGAAAGAATGCCGCTGGAATCAAGATTGAACGCTGCAGACGTCATGTTTGGGGTCAGGTCGGTGGGCCTAAAGTTTATCCTACTCGTAAGTGAAAATTATACTTTTGAAGCCCTTACATTTCTAAATGCCGTAGCTTAAATAACCTAATTTTACAATAGCGTGTATTTTGCAGGGACTTGAAATCATCCTCGTGACCCTCATGGCCATTCATGGCCGCAGTGAGGCCACAGAAGAGTATTTTGTGGCAACGGCTTCAATATCGATGATTGTCACATTCTTCCTCCTCGTCGTTTCGTGTGCGATAAAAATGGAAAAATTCCAAGTGTCACGTGAATGTTTCCAAAAAGTGGTAAGACGTTTTTAAAAAAATACTGAACGGTTTGTGCCCCCTAAGGCAACATATATTTTTTAGGACTTGAGATGCCATGAAATTGTTGGCCTACTTCTCATAACTGGAACAATCTCGTTCTTGGCGTCAGTGAAACACACAAGACTTTTTGATTCCGAAATGTGCAATGCAATCCGAATGACTGGTTGTGTAAGGATTTTTCTGAATTTTATCCAATTTATATTTGGAAAGTGTAAAATCATTGTCCAGTAGAAGAAAATTGGTTATTTTCAGCCCCCTTTTGACGATTAAATAGCCCCCCGCTATATTTAGCCTGCTTTGGAGCAATTAATAGCCTCTCGAAGCTAATTGTAGCCTCATTTAGGGCTATCTTTAGCCCCCATTTCAAAAACTTAATTTGAACTTTTTGAAACTATCGAATATTGCTCGATTCCCGTAAAAGATCGATTCTTGGAAAAATCCTTATTGATTGCCTATATTTTTAGCTACAAATTGTCAAAATTGCAGGTTTGTCTGAACTCGTCTCTAGTTTTGGTGAATGTTTTTTGCCTAACACATGCTATTCAAACGGTAATTGACAGAAGTGGCTGTTTTTAGCTCCCATAAATGGAGACGAGTTCAGAAAGAAATGAAATTTTGACAATTTGTAGCTAAAAATATAGGCAATTCAATAAGGATTTTTCCAAGATTCGATCTCTTAAGGGAATCGAACAATATTCGATAGTTTCCAAAAGTTAAAATTAAGTTTTTTGAAATGGGGGCTGAAAATAGCCTTGAATGGGACTATAATTAGCTTCGGAGGCTATTAATTGCTCCAATGCAGGCTAAATATAGCGGGGGGCTATTTAATCGTCAAAAGGGGGCTGAAAATAGCCAATTTTCTTCTACTGTTGTCTTCTTCCAAAAATATATTTTGCAGACTCTTGGGTTCTTCAACTCCATTCTGCACTTTTGCGTTGCTATAAAAGTGTCTGATCCCCGGGAACGAGTTCCAAAAAGCCAGTGTTACATTATTGATTCTCATTGAAGGAACCTAATTGACTTTCTTGCAGAAATATTTGTTAACCTAGTTTCGCAAATTTCTGGTAGATATTAAAATCTAATGGCGCTATTTATTTACTCTGCTTCATTGTCCTTCCTTGCATTTTTGTTGCGGGATTTAAAAAGCTTTTTCGGCAAAGCGGGAATCAGGGCCATTTGCAAGGAACAACATTATTATCTTTTATCTTGCTTATCTATCAGTTTCACTAATAAGGTTTATCAACTGTTAGGAATGTTGATATGCGTGCATGACTACTTTATATATACTTGACATGACGTAATCACCAAGGCCACCTTATGGTTTACCACTCGTTATTATCTTGGACAGGATTTTGCTCTGTCTAAATCATATGAGTCAAGGGTGTATATGGATCGCCAAAATTACACTGTTGATCACATATCCTGCTGGCAGAAGACAAACGCATCATATTCATTCTTCGGTGACACAATTCGCAGTCATTTTTATGACCAGTGATCCACACAAAATATACGTGTCTCATTCAAGTCAGAACAGTTGGCAAAAAACTACAGGAACTATTCTGCAGGGCCAGTGAAGGTATCGGACAATTCAAGATGGCTATCCAACTCAAAGCCGACGCCAGCATGATAGCCAAGGCTGTGCTTTTGGTAAGCTGAAATTATTCGAAATACAATTTCACTTGATAAAGTATCTGGTTCAATGTTTTTTTGCAATTTTTCCAGGTCCTGTGTATCATAACTTTGGGACTCACTGCCAGCTCTTACCTATCCACTTCCAAGGAGGAGTACTACCTTGCTTCTGTTTGTATTTCCTTTATTTTCACAATTCTCCTCTTCATTATAGTCCTTCTGTTTGATGCTGGAAGCATCCAAGCAGGCGCAGTTACTGGCAAACAAATTGTAAGTGAACTAACTGTTTCGAAGTTCAAAGAAAAAAATTCTTTCAGCCTAAAGGGCGCCATTATGAAAAGTGAAAGTGGAGATTTTGATGGTTTTCGTTGCTTTCCCCACAGGACACCATTGGCCATGGATTGGCGGGAATCTTACTTTTGATCGGTGCAATAGTATTCGCGGTCTCCGTGGACGATTGGTGGCCCTCGAACTGGAAACGAGGACCACGTGGTGCTGCTTGTGTATGATCCTTTATTTTTTATTAACTTTGATAAACTGATTGAAAAATGCAGATGAAATTTTTCTGTTTCTAGTTTTTCGGCTTCGTGACGTCCATTGTACACTTTGGAGTCGCTTTCCTTGCATTCAAAAAGTAAAAACGCGGTGAATGCTACAAAAATCCTGCCTTGGACTCGATATGAGCGAGAATGTGATGTTCGTTCGGAAGCAAAAATTGCCAATTATAATGAGACATTTCAAAGAAAAATTTTAACTTATTTTCAGTATGAGCAACAATTCTAAAAGTAACTAGCGGCGATAATAAATATTTTTTCCACTGAATGCCCAACAGCGTCTTTCTACACACAAATTGTCACCCTTTTGTTTGCTATCTGAAAGTCATCAATTTTTGTAGCCCTGGATGAATTTTAGAACTGGATACGCGAAATTGAGGTGGAAACTGTTTTACACAATATTTTTGGTACTGGCTGGTCCGGCTGATTGTTAGCAAAAGTTCTAAAACATTCCCCCAAAAAACGTGTTTAATGCTGAAAGATCTGATTCATTTCCCCACATGTTCTTACACTCAACAATGCACCTGTACAAGGTGTTTGAGCTAATTCTGACTAAAAATTAATGCAGTATGTTATCGACAAAATATTTTGTCATGAAAATTGTAGATTCAAATTTTCTCTAGAATTGTTGATGGGTTGAACTTGATGTTGCTACGCTACTGAAATACATCTGGGAAATTTGATAAATATTCATTAAAGTTGATAGTTGATGTTGGTATTTTCTAAGTAATTACTAGTAGTCAAAATGGCGGCGGGCTGCTGCAACTGTCGAAATCCATGGGTCACAGTATCGTTCAAGCTGCTATTGTTTGTAAGTTGGTTTGTTTTAACCTGCTAAATCATTTTTCGAACTGATTGATGACCATTGGTCAGCAGCAGCATTTTGAATATCAAGTATTAGACGGTCTAACCTCTTTCAAATTCGATTAAATTCAGGTCTTCCTCATCGTACTTCTGGCGATCCTTGCAAAAATCGGAAACCAATCCTCGGAAGGCTTGTTCATGCTGTCAGCAGCATGCATTTCACTGATCTTCACAGTGCTACTCTTGATCATGTACTTTCTCGTCAAGCATCAAGTTATGGTCCTGTCCTGTAGATTCTATTTGTGGGTGAGTCAAAAAATTCAATTGCAAAGTATCTAAAAAACCGCTAGTAGATGCTGAGGCCCCAAATCATGCTTCTTCGATTGCAGGACGGCATAGGTCATGGTCTCGCGGCACTCCTCCTTCTCATTGCGTCCATCTTGTATGCCATCCAGACGGACAAGGTCCACCAAATGAACATTGTTACCGATTACATCAAGTTGTTGTTGGGCCTGGCATGCGTAAGTTGACAAAATATAATGCGAACATATTGATGCTCTTTCTATATATTTATACAGCAAAAAATAATCATATGCCAATACTTTTCAGTACTTTGGCTTTCTCTGTACACTTTGCCACATTATTGTTTTGGTCCTGATCTTTATACAAGGGCAAGATACTGTCGAAAATCAGGTCCGAGAGGCGATTGGAGCTTGAAAACAGTTCACTTGAAACTTCAAAAATTCTTGTAATATTCACATCAAAATTTACTTCAAAATCTGAAGTCTAATAAATAAGTGTTGCTGTTGTTAAAGCAACTTTTGGGCGGCAATTTTTTTAATATTCTACACGTGAGAATTTATAATGCTGCCATGTTTCCAAAATGGCAATCAATTATCGAGAACCGTTGATTTGGTTCAAAACTTTGCTGTTAGTGAGTACAAAAACTCCAGTTTTTCGAAATAGCACACAATATGGACTGGTATTGTGAAATTTTAATATTTCCAGGCTTCATGTCTTTTTACATTGATATTCGTGTCGTCATCCATCAACCACCACCATGAGGGCATGGGCAGTCTATGTTTCATTGTGGTGCTTTGGACTTCGTTCCTCGTAACCCTTTCACTCTTGGTTATGTACCTGTTGATTGTCCTCGAACTTATGCATGTCGTCTGCCGTTTCTTTATTTTGGTAAACAAAATTAGTTTTTGCATTGAATTGATCAAAATTTATTTCTAAATCTTTTGATTCTGTTTGGTTGCAGGACGGCGTTGGACACATTGTTGCCGGACTATTCGTTCTAATCGGATTTTTAATTTTTTCCTTGGACACTGACTTGCACTGGCATCAACATACTGGACATTGGAAAACAATGCGAGTTTTCGCGTGTGTAAGAGATGTATTTCACTGAAAACTTTTCATAAAATTATCAACTTTTATATTTTGATTTCAGTTCTTTGGGTTCCTGACAACAGTACTTCATGCCGTAGTTATCATAATGGTTTTTGTGAAACAAGAAAGCCTACAAGAGCAAGAATTAAGAGACCCGTAGCAGTTACAACTGGCAACTTGATTAAAGTTATCTCCTCACAACTTCCGACTCCCATTAACAAGCCATTAGCCTCAAACCAAAAGACATCTCCAATTTCCAATCTCGTTATGTAATTTCATTAGCCATTAGCTAACGCTCAAGGTGACACACGAACTAGAGCATTCAAAAATACGCTATTAACTGCCTGTTGACACTATAAATTCAAAATACGTTAGCTAAGTATATTATTGTTGAAATGGCACTGGACCTCAGGTCAGACTTGCCACTCAGTGCAAAAGTCGTCTTGTTGGTAAAACAACCTTGTAAATTATTTTTTCTCTCTTCAACTTTGTGTGTCTAATGAAGTTCAAAATTGATCAGGTTTCAGGTATCATCTGCGCTTCGCTCGCCGGCGACAGCTACCACTTCGGCCTCCTTGAAGAACGCTATTACGTAGCAGCCACAATAATATCACTCTTCACAACGCTTGTCCTGTTTGTTCTGACCACGCTCACAACCACTGGACATCTGCAGGCCAACTTCAACCTCAAGCGTGTCGTAAGTCCATTTCGAATACCGGTTTTAAGTTACATACTGAAATACATGGATTTCTTTTTTGCCAAATTTCATTGCAGGATGCCATTGGCCACGGAATCGCAGGGACGCTTTTGCTAATCGGAGTCGTACTGTTTTCAATTTCGGTGGGGAAATTTTGGGATATTTATATTATACCCGGATATGACCACAATTACAAAAGGGCGGGACGAGCTTTGGCTTGTGTAAGCGGTCTTCAAATTATTATTTTTAATTCAACGTCTAATGAATACGGTTAAAAATAAATTTTTTGGTTTCAGATACTTGGTTTCATGAATTCATTCCTACATTTAGTAATTTCAGTTGTCCAATTTCGAAACTCTTCGAGTTGACCATAGGAGCTTGTTGTTTTACTTTTACTTTCCAATAACCTTATTCATCATCCTGTAAACCGCCAGGATTTGAGTTCCGGCCTTGGTAGCTGTAAAAAATTAACAATAATTAAATATCAATTGTTACATTTCTCTTATTTTAATACTCAAAAAATTCATATCTTACGAAACATGTAGTTGACATATCCCCACCAATCCCAGCAAGCATTCGGGTTCGCCAAGGACGCAATCGTTTGTGGAAACACCACGATTATATTGTTCACTTCAGCAGCTTCCAGGTATCCAGTTTTGGTTGCAAAAACGTCTCCCACTGATTTCCTACAATGAATACAAAAAACATATTTCAAAACATTAGAATCCTGCTGTTCCAGTGAAAAAAACAATAAAACCATTACGACGTCCATTACAAAAATCTTGAAAAAGTATTCCTTCTCTCTGTTTTTCCTCCGCGTATTTTATTTATACTTTTCTAGCAGGACTTTAAAGCGGACACTCATCGACATGATTTGTAGTGGTAAACAAGAAACATTCCGAGGCGAAAAAAAGTTATAGGCGGCGAATAATATATAATTGGAGGCGGAAACTGGGAATAAAACGGTTGCCAACACAGACTAATACATATACTTTCTTTGGCGTTTTGTTTGTCTTTGGCTCGTTTAATAAAAATGTAAGCATCTCCACAACCGCTTCGCAGCATTCTTCCTTTATGAGGCTCGATAAAAAATGTGCTGGGTGAGAGTCTGGAATAGGAAATGACTTTCACTCTTTGGTTCCAAGAAATCTTGCAAGCCCCAAAAATTCCGTCGTAAAACATGTAGAGAAAAGGTAAACTGGAAGGGTTGGCTGGTGCATAAACAATGATGATAATATGTTGGTTTTGGTTCTGCCTTGCTTTCGACTGTCATAAAAATATGGAGACAGTTTTTTATTACGGCCGGAGAACAAGCCATCGAAACTTTTCCACATGGAAACCAAAAGGAGATTCAAACTTTGCTATGTAGCTGAACGTAAATCCTGAATCCTGAGGCTTAAGTTCGGGGACAGAATACAGCAGCCTATAGGCGCAGTTTATAGGAAGACGAGGTGAAAGCAGAAGTTTTGATACCGAGAAGAGTTTCCATAAAAAAAGTGGATACGAGTAATGTGGGTTTTAATAGCGGCTTGATGGTTTGCCTGGTTGAGGGAAAGAAAGCAAGAGCTGAAAGAACAATCTGTTCTTCTTCCCGCTTTTCCAAAGGAGGAGAAAGGTGGCGGAAAAAATCCATCGAGGATTTAATGTCTTTTGTATATATATACGCATTTCATTCTTGATTCAGCGGGGACAAGAGACGTAGAGAAGAGAGACACTAGTGGATGATGTGAAAGCAAAACCTTTTTTCGAGTCTCAAGATATTGTTATATTAAAAATATATTCAAGATGGCATCGTTTCAATTCACATCACGAGTCACAAACTTTGTATAGGAAACACGGGGAAAGCTGCTGCTGAGGAAGATCCTAGATTCCACTGAGATTTCTATGGGAATTTGAAAACGGGCCGATACTTTATGGGGAAAGAATGACAGTAGAAACAAGGACATAGAAGTGCTTCCATGCATGAATAATTTCAAAGACTTGCAAGATGGCGTAAAAGTCTAGTACATTCGTGTACCAAAATGTGAACGTCGACGTATTATCATAATAGCTAAAAAAAGTTGGCACTTGGACAAGGTGAAAAATGTTTCGAAAGCGTACCTGTTCTGATGACAGCCGTGGAAAGCAATATGGAGTTTGCAGGTGGTGCTCTTGTCAGCACATGCCGAAGGAACGTACACAAAGCCGACGCTGTCCATGCTGTAGAGACTGGGAGGCGAAACGTAGAAGAACTCGGATTGGTCGAATTCGTACAGCTGGCCGTTGAGCGCCACCTGGCGGCTGGGTGGGGTGAGCGAGTTGCCGTAAAGATGGTTGAGCATTTCAAAAGCGCCTTTGTAGTTGCAGTTGTTGATGTAGTCGTGGGAGGATGATTTCTGATGGCATTCGGCGCCGAAGTCGTCGGTAGGCTATTGAGGATAAATGGATTAGTTATTATTTTAGCTCTCACAAATTGGAAGAAACTTTTCTTACTTGTCCATGCTCAGCGTTGTAGTTGAAAACGGTCTTTAAATTGGCTCCGAAGTGCTGGTACATGAGTCGAATGTTATCGCCAGAGCCTGGAGATGGAATGAGTCAAATCTATACACAAACATTAGTGGTTTTGAAGTGTGTGCTGACTGAGCTTACGAGGATACACGGTAGTATCAGAGGATCCGTGGAAAATATAGACATTGTCGCCTTGGACGCCGGAAACGGAATCGATTTGAGCTGTGGCTGACAATGTGTTGGCTTCAGCAATCAAAGCGGCGACGTTGATGAGACCTGGAGTTGCCATGCAGGTTGTGGCGAGGCCCAGGCCGCCGTTGCCGCAAAGGTAAGGAACTGGAATGCATACAGGTAGAGAATGTTGTTGGAAGAATAATTCAGTTAGTTGTACCAACCTCCGGCGAAGAGACCGCAACCGGAAATTTCATTAGAGTGGGCGAAATGGAATTGCGAGGCCATCGCGGCACCGGAAGAGATGCCGGATACGGTGATTGAGCTTCGGTCGACATTGTAGGTCCCTGTGGAAGTATTCAAACAGATTAGTTTATTTTGAGGTCTGAAGGGTACAAAAGTTTTGAAAATGGTGATTTGAGCTTACCTAGCTCAACAGCTCCGTAGGCTGTGGCAAAAAGACAGAGGAAAATTGCGACCTTCATTGTAACAAATCAATGTTGAAAAATTGTAAAAATCCGATGTGACCTCCAGGAGCGCTATTGTGAGCAACTGAACGGTATCAAATCTAGGGGCATGACTCGTGACCAAAATAGAAAAACACATTGACGTTGCAGGATGTTAGATGGAATCCGTTTTGATAGAGTTTGATTGATTGATTGAGTTAGATGTGACCAAGAATGCCGACAGGTAATCAGGCAAACAAGACTGTCAATTGAACAAAAATTGCTATTTGCAACGATGTGTCAAGATAAGATGTGTATTGTACATGTACAAAAAGTTTGATTGTAAACAGATCATCAGTATATAAATACTTGACAGACAGTATATGTGTTCTACAGTGTCGACAAATACCGGATGGCTGGAAAACTTTCAGCAAATGTTGTGTAGAAATATGAATTAATTGACTACCATTAATCCCAAAAGCTTCATGTAACCGAGACGTTTAAGTAGTAATACATAGTCTGAACTTTCAGTTCAGTCAAGGTTTGTTCCCA